>JACJUY010002359.1:27356-53285 GCA_014220935.1 Platorchestia sp. MABIK | reverse complement strand
AAACCAATGATGGTAATTTTGTACCATCTCTATTGGAAATAAACTGTTTTTCTTTTCTTTTTTTCTTTTTTTCATGGTAGGTTCGATTCAATAATGAGCCTCTCATCGGAGCCGCAGTACATAAGGTTTAGACTTAGGTGGTATATGTATTATACTTGTTTCACGAGGCGAACTTTGTGAGGTAATCTTGAGTCAAAAAAAATTTTGCGTATGAGAAACACGTAAGACAAAAGGAATATTTTTTAACCCCGGTGGCTTTTCTTCCAACCAAATATTTGAGGAACGACGGCACACGTTCATTCCGTAATCGTCGCGACACCATTTGTTACTTCGTCTAGTGTGCGTCTGCGTCCCTTTTGTTTTCTGCGCGTGTGAAAATGGTCGTATGTCAACGGATGCTGTGTCGTCCGAACAGGGCTTGTCAACATAAATTATAACTCTGATACAGAATTCGATTAAAACATCGACTAAGTAAAGAAATTAAGCCAGGAATATTCCAGTATATGGTATTGAGTAAATAAATAATCGTATTAATGATAACAAGTTCCGCAATAAGTATTCAGTCCATTGAGCGCTGGAAATTTATCTTTTTACTCAATACGTGGAGAAGATGAAACCTCACTTTCTTTACTAAAATTCGAGAATCTTTGTTATAATTCATTAAAGAACCAAATTACCTCATCCTGAAACACATTTTTGATACTCTCTAACACTCCCCATTTTGCTACTGTTACTTCTCATATTTCATTTAATCTGCTCATTTTTATATTATAATTTTTTCATCTCGCCAATACTCTTCTCTTTTTTCCCTCTGTTTTTTCCTCTGTTTTCTTCTCTCCACTCCTCATCCCCCTACTCAGCATGACCCTCAACTCCCCTGGCAGACTCATCAGCTCAAAATAGCAGGCGCGACCGCTCCGCTGTCGCTTTTCTGCTGTTTTTATGCAGCTATTGCTCGTGGTGTTGTAGTAGACAACGTTGCTGTAGCTGCTCGTGGTGCTCAAGTAGGCAATGGTGCAGGACTTGTTACTCTAGAAGGCATGGTGTTGGTTGTTGTGTTACTGTAGGCAGCGTTACTGTTGCTCTTGTTAGTGTTGCTTTCTGTCGCGTTCGCTTTCTTTGAAAATCACGGGCCATTTGAGGGAACCACGCACCGTGGAGGCTCAAATATGACATCGTTGATTCTTAAATACTTCACGTAAAACAGTGAGAAACTGGCTCAGTCTCTCTTCAGGAGTCCTTTAAGCTCTATTTTATACAGCACAGTGTGAGACCTACAAAGTACTGCATTTCACTCGTTGACAGTAGCTTAAGTCCTGTGGAGACCTCCCTTGCCTCTTGTACTACTACTTCAGCATGTTACTCCTAGTTGTGAGCTATAACCTTGTTATGCTTTAATCCCACTACGTTGGAGCTCTGAGCTCCAAGTTTCAATTTGAAACTCCCACGGAGAAATTACTTGGTTTTCTCATTGTCGTGCTTCACCATCTCGCAAATTTATGAACTTAACATGTGAGCATTATCAATAGTACCATTATATTTGGTATTTTCAATGTCTTATGGTTTTTACTATTAGCTTTTGATTTTAGGAAAAAAATTTGGTGTTGCTTTACCTGTAGTAAAGGTTTGATCATCCGAACGCCTTTTGTTATCACTATTGTCATTGTTTACCTTATACTGTTACCATTCATGTTGTCATTGTTGTCGCCCCCAGCATGATTCTCATTTTTAAAAATTCATGTACAATCATCATTTTATTTATATTTTCAACAGAAGGTAAGCTACATATCTAATGCCTTCCACTTATTTAGTCCCTCTCTACACATCTCGGTGTTGTCTCGGACACATATTAAGGAATGGTCTCTTCGAGCTTTGATTTCTATTTCATTACCTCTCTACCTTCTTATGATAGCTCTATTATTCTTTTTAAGTCTAAAGACCGTCAGCTTAGCTTCAATTTCGTTTCCAAAATCCTGGGTGTTTCTCCGAGCATAATCATCTAGACTGTAAAAAACCGTATACATGAATCTAAGAAACGATGTGCAGCATAAAAGAAACACAACTTGAATTGAAACAGCACTTTAACTCAATAAACAATGGATTGTAAACTGGAGGCAACCGCTAACTCGTTTGATAAATAAACACAGGTTGTAGACAATGGTGGGGATTGCAATGAAGGGTAAAGTTCACTTGAGTAAGCTTTTGAATTCATCTAAATGTTGGTTAATTTTACAGGTTGTTAATTCTAAGTTGAACACTTGAATTTTCAATCGTCCCCACTACTGAATTTCGATAATGTGTCGTGCCTGGAGATACCTGATCCCGCCTTGAAGTTGAGCTTAACTGTGATAGTGAGTCAAATAAATGCTTGATCTGAGTTCCAGGATTTCTCCAGTTTTGCATTAGACGGTATCATACATAAGTACAAAGTTAATGCAAATTTTTTAGTGTTTTTAGGACAAAAATTGGATTTTAAGAAACAAAGAAGTCCGTGTTTTCAAAAAATTCCAAAAATTTAAAGAAAATACTATTCGAGCAGCTGCTCTTTCGAATGAAACCCAAACAACACGATAACCTACAGGTTTACAGCAATTTTGTTGTTCCGTTACCCAGTTGGTAGAATAAATTAAATAGACTGATTTCTAGGAAATCTCACTTTCAGGATATTAAGGAAAACCAACGTGGCTAAGGATTTCATAATAAAATCCGAAACGTTCGTTTTTTATCATGATTTTCTTAGGCACGTTGGTTTTTCTTTTCATCCGTCCAGTTGGTAGTAATCCCGAATATCGTCTTTTGCTGCCACATCTTAGATTATTCTGACGCAGATGTTCCCCAATAAATGTATTTTGATTTTCATTTTTCGCTATGTAATTTTCAGTGCTTGACTTTCATCGTCAGTGGACACAATCACCTCAAACATATTGCTCGTTTATTTATTTATAACCTGATGAGAGCAGCAGCACTTGTACTAACAAATCATTACTAAGAACTTTACTAATTTAATTAGATTTGCTCCATCCTCTTCTCAATATTCAAACTTCTACGCACAAAAACAATTTTGTTTTTATTTCAGCAAAAACGAAAATAGTGATTATTATACGAAAATAATGCACTGTTTTCCAGGCTCTAAGATGACTGTGCTCAACCTCTTACATTTTGACGGGCTGAAGTGTTGTCACCGAGCGGTCCGCATGTGCTGCCAGATACTCCTGGCCATTGGTTTGCTGGCGGGACTTTCGCTGCTGGCTGCTGCGGCAACGCTGCATGGCAACACCGAGCTGGACGTCAGACTTGTGGTTTGTGACGGTTCATTGATAGATAATATTAATACGTCGACTACGTTTGGGCGGTGGCTATGGTTGTCCAAGTTAGGTTGTAAGTAGTTGAACTGAAAAACCGACTTCACTGCTCGAAAACAATTCAACTCTTTCAAAGAAGTGTGTAATTGCACGAAAATATTTAACCTTGTGCGCTATAATTTACTTGAAAAGGTGGTGAAATAATTGTGAGGCAACACATTAACGCCGGTGTATAAATGAGCAGTATACCTTGTGACACACATATTGTGTATTGATCGTACAACATGGTCACCGTGTTTACATTTTGTAATAAAGCATCCTTTAAAGCTAAACGTTACATTAATTAATCTTTTGCCTCTGAGATCTTGTTGCCATTAGAGAAAAGTGAAACACCTTCTTGATTTTACTGAGCTGCTGAAATAGGAATCGAAAATTTGGTATACTTCAAGAAAAATCGAACTCTGCTTCCACGCGAATCGATAATGTACCCTTGCACGTTTAGGTACTAAAACAAGTCAGTGTAGACGACGTGAAATGCACGCAAAATATCCAGCCAAACTAGCGACGTCTTCAGTCTAACATAAAATATCGCTAGACTTCTCTAGTAATAGTTTCATTACTGAGGTACATTTAGTTAAAATACTGCAGGCGCAACGTAAACTAAGCGTTCTGGGGGCATTCATGGCCAACGTGACTTCCTTCAACGACGTGGGGCCGTGTTGCCTCTCAGTGACTTGAGTTTTAGCTTTAGCTTCGTCGTCCATGAAGTTTGGAAGTTGCTATGGATCATTTCAGCTGCATTTATAGCAATGAGGGAAAAATTTGTTACACGTTAAATCACCTCAGTGGAATATAACTGTCTATTGGAATTACCACTCCCAGGGGGGAAATGTGAGGTCGGGGCTGAGAGTTAGTAGGCCTTATTTTGTTGAAATAAAATAGGCTTTTATTTTGTTAAGGACCGTTTCTTTCTGTTCACTGCTGCCCTGTTTTTCAGCATCTCTGATTTTCTTCTTTAAGTTGTATATTGTTTCATAACCAACCTTCTGAAATTACTATTTCTATGGGCAGAGGACCTTGAGTGAGAACACTCCTCGCGCTTAGATTCTGCGTTCCCTTAACTCCATAGTAGACGGTACTTTCATCATTCCTCTGTTTGAGCATCTTATCTTTGTTGTGGTTAGGGAGGCTGAAAGCAACATATAATCTAATCTATCACATTATTCTACGTAGGTATAAATTTGAAAATCGAATTCTTAACGCTGCTCACGCGTCCGTAGAACGAGTTAGTCATTCGATTCGAACTCATCCGTGGTGTCGAGTGCTACGTTGATTTCATCATCAATTTGAAATCGTAAAACAGCTCAGCAAAGTTTAAAAAATTCTGGACGAATCGATACCATACATAGCGATTAGCTTGATGTATTCATTGGAACATGTAACTCAAATGAAAAATTACCCTAACGAAAATTCTCTTTCCAGTGATTTTACCAGCGCACCAGAAGACAATTAATTCATTACCCACACAGAACGTCTAGCAACTCCGAAAATTCGTGACTCTGCTATTTTCCCTTCAATTTGCTGTGATAGGATTTGATTTGAATTTTATAGCTGGAGCTGGACAAGGACGCAGCTGGACGAGGTCTCCAGACTCGTATGTGTGGCTTTCTGGCAAGTTGATGGAGAAATAACCTCATTATGATGATAACAGAAATGGTTGATTCGAAACAGGCTAACGTGGCGTGATGGTTAAGAGCGTTTGCCCTCGTGGAGCGTCCGAGTGTTCAAAATCTTGCATTGCGAGGCCGGTATTTCATGTTGTTGGGATTAGGAAGAAAGTCAGTTGTGGTGTCCCTCACAACCCACGTGTTCGAAAAGGACACCAAGTCGACCAGCAGTAACCGTCATTCGTTAGAAGGCTTTGAAAAATATTTTTAAATGTTTGAATTTAGTACTCTAGAGGGTCACCCACAAATTCGATTCTTGTCGCCTTTATGTAGCTGATATGTTTCTTGCATGTCGCATACATGTTGCCTTCATATCCCCAACATGTCACGTACTTCGTACTGCTTTTGTGCTGCCAGTGTGTCGACATTACAAAGTGCCTCTCTCTCTCCTTCCGTTTTGTGAGGTCTCCGGAGTTTATAGGTCCATGCGCCTCATGTCTCTAGGGTTTTACAACGTGCCTGATATGAATCATCTGTTAGAATAAAACACCTTTTGTTTTGATTGTGACATTCCTTCATTGCGCAGGCGCTTGTGTACATTGGCGGGTTGGTGGTGTGCGTGTGCGGGGGCCTCCTTGTGGTGTTTTGCGCCTCCACAGCTGCAGACTCCGCGATCCCCGACGCTGCTCTGATTCCCCAAGGAGATTTTTGGAGCGATCCGTGCACCGACAAGCAATGTTATGAAAGTTTCCTCGGGGTCCTCGGTCAAAGAAAAAGTTATTTTACCGACCAGCATGTATGTCATACGAAAGAAACAGGCTGTCAATTGGCAGAATTACCCGGAGAAAGTAAATGTTTCTCCAACTTGAGCACTGACAACAGAGGCTGCTGTGTTCATAAAAACAAATGTCACGATGAAAAGGTGTGTGTTGGAATAGAAATATGGTGCAAAAGCCCCATGCTTGAAAGTGAACGTGCCAGTGCGAATAAGTGTGGGTGTAAAAACCTCATTGTCGAAAATGGACAACAAAACTTCAAAAAATATCATACTCTGACTAACGAAAAACGTTCAGGTGTAGAAGTCTTTAGAGGGCCCCATTTTTCAAATACTGTATCCGCTGAGGAAGCGGGAGTGAGAAATATCCTGAGTAGAAAGGAAAAGAGTGTGATAACTGAGAAAATATGTAGTTCATCATCACACTGTATCCGTCATAGTAAAAGCTGTTCAAATTGTGCATGCTCAAAGCACAATGATGAGATTTCTTGTTCATGGGATGAGAGACGCAAGTTTAGGTATTGCGCTCATCAGGACTATAATATCAATTCACTTTGTCATGTGCACGGCCAGCATCAGACCCCTAGGCTTTGCAACGGAGAAGTCGACTCAAACGAAGAGGTCTTTAAAAAGTCTCGCTGCGTCAACTTCTCGCCGGGCACTGGATGCCAGAGGTGCCTCCGAAAAGTCGAGTTTTGCGACTCATGCGTGCATGAAACTGCAAATTTCGGAGTCCAGGCCGTGCCACCTCCTTGTGACGGACGCTCACCAGATGGACCTGACCGCAGCACGGGTTGTGGTGTGCCAGCAGCGCTCACAGCCTCGTTGTCTGTCTAGAAAGAAACTCGTGACGAGTTGCTGCCTGCATATTGTATGCGCATCTCCAGCGGGTCGCCTGCGTTATAACAGCTACTTCAATTCGTGTAGTTCTCATGTCCCTCACATGTCGCCTTCGTGTTGTAGCTAATGATATGAGTGTTGCCTTCGTGTTGTCAGAGAGTGACGTGAGTGTTGCCATTGTGTTGACTGTGCACCGACGTAGCGATGAACTCGACGTGAGTTGAGACGCTGCTATCTCCAAGTACAAATAAAGTAATCGGCCTATCATGGTGAACAATTTAAACAAAAAAAATACGACGTTCGTTTCTAACCACTTACTGCCAAAGGATTCATTTTGTTGAATTTATTATTGCTATATAATTAAAAGAGCCTTAATGCAGCTCAAATTCTGTGAATGCAGCTACACTTATTTTTAACTTTTTTATAAAGTTTCTGTCAAAAATTTGTGTAATTGGTTGGTTACGGGCTCAAAATGACTAATCAATTTGCATGGAAAATATTGAGTAATCCCATTTAACTTCATAGGCCTATGAACATGTGAAAAAATGTGCTTTTACCGTAGCTTCCCTGATCTCTGTTGTCGATCTTGTGAGCTATTCAAAACTTAACGGATGAGCCATGAACATGGTGACGTTCTTAGCATGTCATATGAAATTCCACCTGCTTTAATTTTCTACTACGTTCTAAATGGGTGATATTTGTGGATGTTTTTCGAGGTCATTTGAAAAATCTCTTTTCCTATACTACACATTGCTCAGCCATGCAACAAGTCTGCTTGCTGGAGTTAGTCCCGCTGAGATGAAATATGATTAGAAGAGCCTCGTTTTTGGTACTCTACCAACGCATACTTTTTCTGGTTTTATCGAAGTAAAGTAAAAGACTGACAAACTATAATTAACAGAGCAGCTGTTTCTGAGACTGCTGCTCTTAGCGGAAGTAGTCAGATGATTGAATTTCCATAGGTAAAGGAAAATTTTTTGTGCATTAAGTTGTAGCAGTTTAAATGAAATGTAATTAGCATGACAAGAACGTAAAATTTATCCGTGTAAGCATCCAACTTTGTTTTATTGATGAGAAACGTTTTTTTTATCGTTGTACGGTTTATAACTAAGCGTACATTGTAAATAGGAATATGAAACGCGCATCGTTCAAAAGAAAAAGTCTAAATTTGAAAATGAAAAATCTTTCCATGTTCACATGACTAAAACATCTTTGCATTTAGTATAACGTGGAACAAAGGCTTAATCATTTTCCTACGATATGATGCTACCATACAAGAAATTCGTACTCGCATGCTAGATCCTTTTATCACAGCTTGCTTCAATTTTTTGATAGGTGATAAATCTTTCAACGTAATTCTGCCTTGCAAATCTCGGAGGAAAAAAGGAGAAAGACTAAATCAGAAAACCTTGAAACTTAGATCAATGATAAAAGTCTATTTCCTTCTTAATCAGGGACGACTTTGTTCGTCACGGCACTAATGAACAATCTTAAAAACAAATAGACATGTTAAATTTTTTCATTTCAGTGTTTTTTATATTTTACACGCAAAGCGTGCGTTATCTCCTAATACATCCAAAATGATATCAAATTAATTCATCCAAAATGCTGTCAAAATAAACGCAAAACGTTATTAAGAAATAGTAAACCTGACCCTAACATTAAGAGGCATAAAAATCGAGCCATTAGAATACGTGAAAAATACAAGCATTTGCTTTGAAGAAATGTGTCCTTTAAATTTTACGTGGAGAAAACTTGAATAAAATTAGCCACAATGTAGTTTAACTGTATAAAAATTATTCTCGACGAAATATGCATCTTGCTTATTTGCCATTCGATCTTCAGTGTTATTTCGTCCTGACCATTGCGGCTCGGTCTGAGAGAACACACCACAATATCTCCAAGAAGCGTTAGAAAAATGAATGGATTCTGCGGCCATGGTTGTATGTAAAGTTTAATTCAAGAGGAACAATCTTGAAATCCTTTCCAAAATATCCTCGGCTGGACTCCAATTCAAGGAAGTTCACTCACTCATCATGCCCAATTTCTACAATCCTTATTAAAACCCCTCAGAGCAATGCTGGTGTTGCATAATTCCTTTCCCCACTGACTAGTGACATGGGTATTACAATACTCATGTGTGTGTATCATCTAAGTGTATTTGGCTTAAGATATTTTAAAAACGAATGATGTGATACCTTTTTCTACTCTTTTTATTGGAAATGAACCGTTTTTCTTTTTTCTTTTCTTTCTTTTCAACAAACAGAAATTCAATCGGAGATATAATGTCTCAGTGAGGTACCGTTCATCCGACAAGAGCAAACAGCTTTTAAGTATCAAGTGCCTGGCCGCTGAAAAAAAAACTTCCCCAGATTTTTAAATGGTAAAGATATTGAAATATAAAGATAAAAAATATAAAAGATATAAAGATATAAAATAGTAAGGATATTAGTTTTTAAAGATAAAGATATTGCTAATCTCTTTAACAATTTCTTTGAAAACGTAGGAACAAATATAGCTGATAGCATTCCTAATGAACCTTCTGATCACTTGGAATATTTGGATCATGTTCGTGAACACAACTCTTTTTCTTTATGCCTACCAACTCTTATGATGTAATTGCGTGCATAAACAACTCGAAAAATACATCAAGTGAAGTAAAAACGTTCTCAATTAAAGTCCTTAAAGCTATGGTCGATATCATAGCCCCGTTCATATCCAATATTATTGACCAGACGCTCTTTCTAGGCATTTTCCCGAACTCTCCCAAAGTTGCTATAGTAACACCTATTTAAAAAGCAGTGAAAAAACTTGCGTAAACAATAATAAACCAATCACTGTGCTACCAATTATTAGCAAAATAGTCGAGAAAATTGTATAAAAAAAGTATATTCTTATTTTCAACAAATATCATTCCTCTATGATAAACAATTTAGATCTCGCTTTAGAAAATCAACAACAGAGGCCGTATTAAGTCATTTACAACACTTGTACTCCAACATAGACGAAGGAAAGCTTAAAATAATTAATTGTTTTCTCCGTATTTCTTGACTTCCGAAAATCTCTCGATTGTGTGGACAACAACATACTGATCTCGAAACTCGACTGTTTACAGAATAGAACCATGGCACGGAACTGATAAAAATTAAACCAATGTATTCTTTACACTACAAAAAGTATCCATTAGAGCGGTAAACAAATTAGAATATACGAGGAATGCACACACAAATGACTCATTCAAAAGTCTAAAAATACTCAAACTTCTAGATCTCTACAAATTCTTCATATGTAATTTCATGTATAAAACATTGACCGATGATGGCGACAAAGACCTCAAACAATTATTAACTGCATAAACTTTAACCCGAAATAGAAGTAACTTCATGATTCCTTATTATTTAAAAGCTCGATCACAACACAGTATCCTCTTCATTGGAATTAAGAGTTGGTACTCAATCCCTGCGGAGATTCATGAAAGAAATTTTACAAAGCTTTCAAAATAAATCTTGAAACCCTTTTGCACTCGGAATATTAATCATGTAAGATAACCAAGTCAAATCTTTTCTCCTATATGACTCATCCTGATAGGGTAATTTGCCATGATTAATATCAAAAATCTTCAGTGTGTTCTCAAGTCATTTCTAGAATATACTTTTAACATCTAGCCCACATAAATTACTATATAAAATTAAGCATTAAATCTCGAATGAACTAATTCTTTGATCAGTCTTGCATGCTAATACTTTCGAAACTAATTCCCCTTTAGGCCTCTTTGTTTACTATATCTCTGCCATTCAAATGTGTCAGCGATTAGCAATTTATACAATTAAACGGAATGTTCAGATATTTGTTGATTCAATTTGTATATTTTGGTGACTACAACAATCATTTGACTTGATACAATTAGCGGACATAAGATTGCAACTAATACCATCAGTGCATTGTACGTGGCCTTTAGATATGGCTTGCCAGAGTAAAAGTTCATTTCATTGCTCTATTTTTGTAGCAGATGCTTTTGTTAGCCTGGTGGGACAATTATTTCTTGTTTCTAATTCTCGGGATTTTTTTTGTGCTAGCATTATTTGGAAGGATTTTTGAAAACATTAATGCTTGGTGAAGTAAGTTCTCTGAACTAGTTACTAGGTACTTGTTGCCATGTACGCACACAAAGCTAGTATCAAATTTTCGACAAGTCAACTTGTACTGTATATTTTAGATGTAGCATCTTTTATTTCCACCAAGTATAATTTCAGCAATATTAATGCCTCAACAGAAGTCTAAGCTCATCTGTGAATGTAAGAGGAGACTGTCTTTCAAGGCATTCTTTATTAATGCGTCACATTACTTTTTACCAGACATGTATAATACTGTTTTTTAAACATTCTCAAACTTAGACTGAATTAACCAAGAGAATAATATTTCATGCTTTTCTCTCACTGTTTTGTTCAATCATTTAATTAGCTTTAATGACAGCTATGTGTATCTACTAACATATGATCTTTATGTTTTGTATGACATTTTAAAAATCACTGTTATGTTTCAATTTTACTGGAAATAAACTGTTTTTCCCACTTTCTTATACATATGTTAAAATTCGGGAAACATTTTCTGGACACCTTGTAAATGAACTGTTAACATTATATACTCGATGAAGCTATTCGCTCACCAACCAACAATCAACATCATTAGGCATTTTTTAGATTTTGATGTTCGTATGAATTCAAACTCTAAATGAGTAGGTGGATTGAATAATATTAAAAGTGATGATGCTAAAAATAACAATTAATAGAAATAATATTTAATATAATATTTTTTCAGCTTGTCCCTTATTTTTAATTTAATGAAATAAAAACTAATTTACACACCCAAACTAATCCATCCTAGCCTAACCTAAGTCGAAAGTATAGTGGGCTTCAACGTCAAACAAACCGTGAAAAGTTTTAAATATCCAGGCTATACGGTGCAGGCGAGGTGCGCGCGTGGTTAGCCTCCAGAGTTTGGGCATTCAGTTTCAGGACATCAGCCGCTCGGAGCCACCACTTGCCGAAAGAGGGCGGGCCATGGTCCTCATGCACTGTAAAATTTGACATGTCGGAGGTTCTAAATAGCATTTAAAGAAAATGACTATAATGATAACAATAATAATTTATGTTATGCTCTTCTTTGCGTTAAATACAAATCAATTCGAAATTCATAGTAATAAGGAATTATCAAACAGGGAGGTCGTTAGTGAAAAAGAATCTAAAACTCAATTATGCCTTCAATAAATAAAAACTCAATTATGGGTTAAATAAAAAGAGTCGCATTAAAACAGAAGTTTTATATGTCACGGATATTACCGTCAATTAATGTTTTTGCGAGGTTGACGGTAATCTCCATGATACATGAAACTTCTGGTTTAATACGACTCATTTTATTAACATAAGAACACCAAGTTTTATTTCGAGTGCATAGTTACGTAGCATATTTACTCAACATAACTGTACCCGAAGTTGCGGTACCGCAGATCACCAACACCAGTGCATGTAACTCACACGTTGAAGTCATTATGGCCTGGAAAATGTAACACAGCATTCTTTTGGATTGAACAGTCATTGAATCTCGTAAATCCGATAATAGTGGTTAAACTATTTTAAAATCCTGAGCTATCTTCCTTTCAACACGTCGTCACGAAGTTCAAGGTTTGATCCGACAGCGACTTTGCCAAGAGGTGGAAGACCACCCAAATTGCCCTTAAAAACTGAGCGTTGACTACATAAAGAAAACTGTAATGAATTATATACACCTAATCTGATAATGAGAAGTTTTTAAAATTAATTAGGTTAACTTTTTGAACAAACTTTCCAAAAATACTTCGTTTTTGTTCTATTTTTTTGTAAAGTAATTTTTTGTTGGCCTTGTGTTACAGTTCTTTGTGGCTTATGAATCTTTTGCGTCAGCTGCTAACTCGATACGCACTTGTTGATATCTGTGCACGAAAAACTAGTTTCAAATTTTCGAAATATCGATTTCATAGCTATAAATGTAAAATTGTTTACTTCAAACAATATCAACGACTGCTGTGGAAGCCTTAGCTCTTGTGTAAAAGTAAGAGGAGACTAATCTATTCCCCAAGGCATTCTTTAGTGGTATGTACAGTATTTATAAGCTTTCAATTCTTGTGTCAAGAAAAAAATATCCATAAAGAATTGATTCGTATTTTTTCTCTCAATTATATATTCAACCCTTGGCACAGTATTGTCTGCTTTTTACGGTTTTTCTACCAATTTAGGACCTTTATGTTAAAAAATATTTGAAACCCGAGTGGGTGTATTGCATTTCATGTGTCACCTTCTTTTACATAAACTACAGTTCTTTGTTTTTTCTTTTCTAAGATGATTTGTTTTCAAACCTGGAACATGTTCCTATGTTTTCGGTATTCTCCACTGCTGGCACGAGCTCGCGTCCCTCCAGTGCAGCAAATCTGGTGTGGCAGAAGATGACTTGTTCTGAGGCCCCGGACTTCTGTAACGTTAAAGAAGGAAATCTTATGATAGTCTTCAATCAATGTGATGTTCATAATTTCAGTATAATGATACACTGCTTGTTTCTTGCTTGATTGGCTTGTCCGTCCTAATTACAACTTTGTAAACTAAAAGGTACGACAAATCTGACCAATATCTAATTGCTGAAATTTTTTATATTTTAATTACTCATTATCCATACCCCATAAAATTCTACCAAAAGATATTCTGACAGAACAATCATGGAATCAAAAAAAGAAAGGACACGCATCTAAATGACATTTTTAAAACATTTCACAATGAATTACTACTCGGACTTAATAATGCCTCCGTCATTTTAGACATGAGGAAATACTAATTTACTTCACTACCTATTTTGAATGGCAAATGAAACACTTCTCATATGCATGAAAACTTCTTTACTGTGAAGCCTCGTGAACTACCTTCTCACTCTCATAAGCAATAAGTATTAATCTTTTGCACATTCCCATGGAAACACTCTCAAAAGTATCTCATAGAACCATTCCTGTAGAAGATCTCTTGTTTACGAACAGAAAACATTTCATAGGGAAGCAGGTTGAGAACCACAGGTTTTTACAGCGTGTCAAATTCTCGACTGAGAGACCTCTGATGGAGATATATTTAGAAGCATAATTTTGGTTAGAAAAACTAAAACAAGTTTATAAAATTTTCCCGTGCTTGATGTCTGGTTTTGCCACCAAAGACAAATGACTCTCATTATCGAGCTAGCATTCGTAACTATCGTGAACATGATGAGTGCTGTAATGCCAACTGGACTTATAGTCCGATGCCAGCTTACGTGATGACCAAAACAACCAGACCATGTTAAAACCAAACGCGGATCCTGAACTAACACGTAAAAGAGAAAAGGTTCTCAACGTGCAGCATCAAAATGTGTTCAAGCCAACGAAAATTATCACACAGACCTTCATCTCAACGAACACTAGTGATCAAGACTATCTTGGGCAATCTCAGCGTAAGGATTTGAAAACAAACGTAAAACGCGAGAATTTAACCATTTCAAACCATATTTCACGGGTTCTGCACGTAGCTAGTAATTTTTTCTGTGATTGCAGGCAATGTTTGCCGAGAACATAGACTTTGTGTTCCAGGATCTCTGACCCTCCAAGTTCGGGAAAATACTGCACTACCTCATTTGGTTTAATGTTGTTTAGCTTCACCTCCCTATTTACGTGTCCAAATAAATTGGCGTATCATACCATTGAAGTATGTACTGCATAAATCTCCCCATTTTTTTAAACATTCAACGTAGGTATTAAGTTTTAACTAATATGTTGCAAAGGACAATGACAAATAGTTAATGTATTCCCTCGTTTCCTATCTCTTTCTCCAACGACAACTCACCAACAACCGTTAAAATAAGTGCTTTAAAAATAAAACGTAAAAGCCTGGTTTGAATCCTGATTTCATTCACCTTAAAATGGGGAGAATTGACAACGAGCAAAGTGAAGTGTTTTACATGGATTGGTTTTCAATTCCTGTTTTTTTCTTGGTACTTAAGTCATTCAGTTCCTTGTGTTCGTATCTTCACAAAGATCAATTCGGCCATCTCACGGATGCACATGAGCGGAATCATTTACCAACTTCATGTTAGCATGTTTTACACAAAGGATCACTGGCATAAAATATCACTCGCGCCATTTACGCGCCTCATTTTGGTGTACTGCAGAGGTGCGCCGTGCAGCTTGGCGCACAGGTCGCACATGTGCGGTCGGAACGGGTCCCCCAGGTCCACGGTGTAGTTTGCCTTCCACGTGAAGTAACTGCACGCGAGCCAGCTATGTGAGCATACAAGCATCGATATATGTGAACTTGCATTTACTAAGAAAATCATGTATATCAAAGACGTTATAACTGTCTGAATTTGACCATTCGTGCGCAGCTTGTTTTCGTGAAAATATAACACAAAAACGTTGTAACCTAACACCATTTGTGTGATAGATTAGACTTGTTAGCGCACCTTGAGAATTCTGCAACTGCATATCGTGTGGACTGCATTAGGCGAATAGAGCCACAGTGTGGGCTCATGATATCGGAAACTTGGGTGATGGATGATGAGGGTAATGAACACGACTGAGCAGAAACTTACTGCGCTATCAAGAGAGGCAAGCAACTGGACAGCAGGCAGAAGTTCGCACATTAGTGAAACTTAAGACACGCGATGAGAGTTATGACATTCGGTGACACCAGAAATGCATGAAAAAAAGACTTCAACGATGGAAAAAATATAATACGAACTAGCTGGGTCTCATTCGATATTATTAACCTGCATAGTAATCAAACTTTTATATCATGCGAAGCTTTCACAAATTATGTTTAGTTTCAGTCTCGATAAGGACTCCTTGTGCTGATCACGACTTCCCAGCTCATATTTGTAATAGTATAGCTTTGGGTCAACGTTTAACCAGTTGAGGGCGGTAATTGATCATCATTTCTACCTGTTGTAAGCCGTTCTGTTTGACGCAATTGACAGCAATGCTTCAGCCAGCTCGCGTGGACTGGCGTAGTCGAGGGCGTTGATGTAGGAGTGGGGAGGAGCAAGGGATGCATAATCCGCTTTCCCGAACGCGATTGGTATCACTGAACGCGTTAGCGCCAAGAAAAACTTTTCGGTGACGTAGTCGAGACCTTCAAGAGCAGAGTAGAGACATCTATCAGCAAAGTTAGGACTGGCCGTCAGTTCAACTTGTTGCCCATAAGATTGCTGGCAGTAAAATGACGCTGGGATAACAGAATTTGGTTCGGAAATTTCCTGAATACTAGTAGCATTAATGGCGACTCTTCCGTTGAGTTGAAAGAAGCCTTGTTATCATGAAGTAAAATATGCTATCCAGCCATCAAATTCCGGACTTTGTTACTGGTCGCGATCAGATTTCCTCTCTTGGATTTGTGGAATAAAAACACATTTAAATGACGTACGGTCTAATAGATAATATTATATTAACATTGGATCCCCAGTAAAGATTTAGCACATCGAATTATTCGTCTGGAAGTTTTCATTCAGGAACCAATCTTAAATATTCAAATTAAGCTACGGTAAAATGCGCCTGTCCATAAGCGTTTCACTGTGTGTAAATGAGGATCCATAAATCCTGACTGTCAATACGCTCAGTAACTCACACAATGCGTTTTCGAAAGCCAGGTAAAAGAAATAGTCGTTGGTCACATCGTCGCAGTCTTCTTTCTTCGTCTTGTTCTTGATGACGTGTATAAGACTGAGACCGCACTTCTTGGGGCCACACTTGCCGAACACGTCAACTTTCATGTACCTGTGGCGAATTGGGTTGCTTGCAACTAAGTAACATCACAGTGTTTATGATAAAGTATCTCTTCAACGACTACGTACTAAGTTTAGTCATTAATCAAGACTTTATGGCTAGATAAGCAAAGTGAAGAAGAAGAAAACAATTTTGAATGAAATGTTTTTATGAACTGTTAAAGACAATTTTCCATCTGGGTGAAAATATTTGAAGGCATCAAAATTGACGATTAACGCACCCGAAACACCACTGAAATTAGTTGACTTTTTGTATGTGAAAGAGGAAAGGAGAAAAAGAATTACTAGAGTGGAGATGCCCCTCTAATGATTGTAATGTAATCTAGAGTGTATATTATAGAGTGTACGAACTCTTAATGAAAAGTAGAGTTCACACTTTTAGGAAATTATCAAGAGACGAATAATGATCAAAAACTCGAGAATGTTTATCGTTTGCTCCTGTTTGTATCTTGTTCTAAGTCCATCACGCAAATGATTACGGAAGTAGTCACTATGCATCAACGTTATTTAATTATTCATCAATTCGAAATTTTTTAACTTCTAAACGCTAAAGGAATTCATTGCATCTTCTACGCATAGTATATAGTCAATAATTCTAATAAGGAAAAAGCAATTGTGTGCTCTTTTTGCTTCTATTCTGTACCTCATACGGAACTCATTCACATACCTAGAATAGGCACTGCCTCATACACACATAGATTCTTAAGCTCAGAGACTAACACATTCACTAACACATTTTTAATATTTAGAAGAGAAGAGGTGAAACAGGTGAGACTAACACATTTTTAATATTTGGAATAATTATTCACATTTTATCATCATATTTATTCTAATTCTGTTTGTTTTTCACCGATGTCTACCAAAGGCTCTCAAGCATCACGCCGCTTGAACACGTACTCAATGAAAGCACAGCGAGGTGAACACCTCATGACCTAACATTCAGCAGACTGACGACCATGGCCTCAACCCGAGACCACGACCCGAGACAGAGACCACAAGAGACCACGACCGCAAACCTGCATGCCAATCCAATTCGCAGGAAACTACGACCATATCACTGTGAATAAATTACTTTTTTTCTGTTTGTACTGAAGCACGAGAGGATGATCTCAACGATTTTAGTTTTATCTGATGAAGAATTAGTGCGGGGAAGGTAAATTACAAGGCAAATAAGAAAAGATGAGCATCGAAAATTTTGATTTAATTTTAAAATGCACGAGCTTACAACACTAGCTAAAACAGTCAACTACAAGCTCGCCCAGGGCTGAAGCTTCTAAGAGATGAGCGTCAGAATACTTTACAAAAAGCTCAAAAATATTATCGCAATGAACTTAAACTTATTTTTACCGCCGTTTCCCCCAATGGAAAAGAAAGGATGGACCAAGGCGACCATGTGAGCAGTTTCCCATGCAATCCCTCTAAAATTGAAAACATCCTCCTGGAAACGAACATTTCAAGAAACGTTCGGCCAAAGCTGGAGTGAATGTCCACTCCCCCCATCCCTCTTTAAGCCCCACTTTAGCTCTTGTATACTAGAGTAATGGAAACAGAGCGGATCAAAAATAGACTACAGGATGAGCAAATGGGTTGTTTAGGCGAGAAATTCTGAGAGATAAGACAAGAGCTGAGAGAGGGCTGAGGGGTGAGATAACTAAGAAACTGAGCAGCTGGGCGGGGCAAGGACTTGAGCTCTGTCTGAATAGCGAAGTTAGCCGGATACCATCAGGTCAATGCAAGAGCTCTTGAGATATTGTTTTGATGAATAGTGACAATTCTATTTTCATAAATTGTTAATTGGGCTCAAAAGAACTCGATTTAATAGCTGATCAATCGTTTCTTGGCTTGATTTCCTGATTTGTTCTTGGTGTGTTTTTCGTGGTTCAGAATTCCATTTTGCCTTTCTCATTTTCTTGGCACTGCAGTGATCGACTGAGTTTAATTTTAATTATAACCATGACCTCGATGTACTGAGTGATGGCTTTCGCAGGAAGATATAATTATTAGTGTTTCGAAGTCGGGCATTGCTGCGTGGGTCTGGTTTCCGAATGTGACTTAATTTGGACGTTCACTCGAAAAAGCTTGAGGCTTCTATCTGTTCTTGAAATAACTAGAACGTTTGTTGTCTAGTACGTGCTCAGTCTAGTCTCACTCTACATCCCCCTGCGTCTGATCACCTACCTTTTCAGTAATTAAATGCTTCGTATAAACAGTGTTTCATTCCATTTTTCCCTAACCTACGCGAACAGTGCAGAAATCAGAACACGTGGCTATGAAATGAAACTCAGCCAGGTGCAACAATAGTCCATTTGATTTTCAAATGATTTCCGGAGTATTAGAGTGCTTACTAAGACTCATAAAATAAATTTATAGTCTAGGCGTTGATGCTCCCATTTAAACATCAAAGTCGCAAAATTTACTTGATAAGTTAGATAATCGTGATGATAATTTCATTTTAAATGAGAATTTCATTCTTGGTGGCTGCGTTGTCAAACTAGGTGGCAGCGCCATAATTTCCGATCCTCAGTCATCAATAAGTCAGAACGTAAACAGCAGGGACATACAATTGGCAGCATCACAAGATCTACCCATACATATGACATGAGCTGGAATTCATAAAAATCTAATTGAAAGTTCATTTGAGATACTAAGAATATTTTAACCTTATTGCCGCCACTCTAATGAGCTTTTGAATACAATAACGCACAAGATGACTCCTGCACTACGTATGAAAAATATCTCGCCACAAAGATGTTTTCAGAGTTCGGAACGAATAGCATCACTTATATGCGTACAACGGCTCTCGCGTGTAGTTCTGAATATTTTATTTGAATTTTTGATTATTGTAAATGACACGCGATCTGCTACTAGTGATAACTCTAGAATTAGGTTTAATTTGGCATGTATTTATGCAGACTCAATGTCCTATCACGCTAGTCAAAAATATCACTTATTATAGCTTGCTGGTTTCAAAAACTTTCGTTTTGATAAATTGCTTAAATTGTAGCCTTTCGACTAGTTCAAGTAATAAATTCTATGACCGATCAGTGTACATACTTTTAAAGTATATATGTACAGTTTTGTACACGTTTAGTAGTTTTTTAATTTGTTTTAAAAATTATATACATGGTAAGTCGATTTGACTATTTTAACAGTTTTTAAATCTTACCTATGAACCATTAGAAGATTAGATTAGATAAGTCCCCGAACCCCAACATAGGCGTTCCAAAGAGAGGAAGGGTAAAGTTCACAGAAACAGTAATTTGAGAAAGAAGTTTATAAATAAAATGAAAGTTGAAGAAAAGTAGTGGATGCTGAAAAGCAGGACACCAGTAAACGGATAAAAGATGGTTCGTAACAAAATAGAAGCCAATTCCATCTTTTGTTGTAATGTACATTCAATAGTTGTATCTTTCTGAGGAGATCAACCATTAGCAATTAAATGTGTTTAAGGTTGAATAAATGATAAAAGTAACTTGGTTTACACTTTCCCCACACGTGAGACATTCATGACAAATCACTGTGAGAAGACTTCAATTTTAGCCATGCACTGGTGTTCCAAGAAACTAAATCAGGGAAAGAAACAGGAACCAAGGAGAAAAAACCAAGAACCAAACCCGATAATCAAGCCTAGATTGAATCGGTCTTCAGCGAAATCAAGGGCTTGATGAGCAAAATTAACCATTTTCGATCAATAAAATTTTAGCTTGTCATTCAAGACAACTGCTCAATACTCGATCTAATTTGCTAGCTCTCAACCGTACTAACTTTGCATTTCTTGACCAAACAAAGAATTTGCCTAATGGTTGCCGATTCTCAATCTCAGTTTTGTGCCTCTCTCTCCTCTGTTTTATCTCTTGGAATGACTCACCAGAACAACCTACATGCTCAACCCCTCTCCTCACTCTGATCCCCTCTCATCTAATAACTCTGTTATGCATACATATGTGAGTTAAAAGAGACTATGGTGAAGGTTGAGTGAAGCAGACGTGCTCTTTGCCTTCTAGTGAAAATTTAGGGAAACATCCAACATTTCCTATGTAACATTTTCCGTTTCTTGTGGGAACGCAAAGGTGGTTATCCACATCGCCACTTTTTTATTCTTCCTCACAACCCAAATGGGTAACAATATCGGCAGCAAATCAGTATAAGCTCATTGCGATAATTTTCTAAATATACTTTTGGGGAGAATTCCGCCACCTAAATTTGAGACGCTCGAGCCCCGGGCTAGCACGGACAACAAACGTTAAATAAGATTAACGTTTATTGTCCGCGTCGTTAAACCTCTGCTTTCTCAAACGAATTGAGAAAATTTCTTCGTTTTTCTAATTTCGAAATTTCTAATCTCTTATTACCGGTCCACTCAATAACCTTCCCCAAAATCATAAATCTCTATCGGAAGCTATCAGGGTCGCCAAAATCCTACTTATGAGCTTCAGTTAAGACAGAAGAAATTAATTCATTCACACACATCCACTTCTCTGGAGAGAAGGCCACAACCGTGCTTCCAGCTCACAGTAGACCTCAGAACAGAATTAAACGGAATGGAGTTGAATAGAATAGAATAAAATTGAGTCGACTAATTATGCAGAATATGGAAATGAACAGAAACGAACAGAGTGGCACATTCATTGGTTGTGGCCGTGTTATGTGTGCACCTGCTGACAAACATCAATCACGCCCAGACCCCAAAGCAACACATCTACTGTCAACGTTCTCGCACAAGCACCAGTACATTCGTTTTAACTTAATATCTCTATACGCGGCCGTTACACAGAGTGAGGTTTCATGATTTGTCAGTTTTATTTGCAATATTTTCAGCTTCAGAGCCATGATCACTTCCACTTTCTGAGCCACGCTATCATTGTTATTTGAAGAAGCACTTCTAATATAATAAATGTCTGGCATAAAAAAAACAGATTTATGTTAATTCCTCACAGATTTTTAATTTCAAATCGCCTTCGAATCTCGGCTAACCCACGTTACTTCTATAGGGTACTTCGGGGGTGGGTCGACGAAATAGCCGAAATGATTTTTGAACGTATTCACCCTGGCGAGCAACGAAATCATTTTCTGAGGTATAATTCCAGATTCTGATAATTTTAAATAAAAGAAAATTAGGGTCTGAGTTACCGTGAAATATTTTCATACTAGATTTCGGCCACATAACCCTGAATCCAGCCTACAGGAGACCAGACAACGACAGTGCATCTATCTCACAGAAGACCACGGTCCCGACCACGGTAGAGAAAACAGGGTAGGGTCATTTCTATGGGAGAAAATACACCTCCTCTTGTTCAGCTAGCCAATAGAAAGACTTTATTTGAAACAAAATTTATGACGTCACCAAAACGCCATGTCGTTGGGCCAATAGTGGAGCCAGATTTGGGGGTAGCAGTGCTACCAGATGCAATTTGAGCGCTGTTATTGGTTCGTTGCCATGACGTTAGCAAAACCACACTGTCAACGAAAAAATAACTAGTTTGAACCTACCTTGCTTCCTCTACCGTGGTCCCGACTCAGCATCTAGCCCACAAGGAAAAACCGTCCCAACCCCTCATTCAGCCCACAAAAAACAACGTACACAGCCCTAAATCCAGCCTACAATAGAGTTAACAATTGGCTCGGTTTCCCCAATGAAATTCTGCATTTCAGCACTTTAATGCACTTTAAGGTCGATGTAGAGCAGTCCTTTGCGCTTATGAGTTCTTGCAGATAAGAGCGATATTAGCCGGTACTGTGAAAACAATGCGAGTGCTATAGCAATACACATTGTCAGAAGACACAATGGGTTAAGAGTGGTCACTATTGTATAATCGCCCACTTCGTTTGGTTTCTGATCAGTGGAGTCAGCTGACGGAATTGCTACAGGGATACGCGCAGCCACAATGCAAGAAAACCGTTGTAACAACAGAAATGACGTCTGTACAGCTCTATTATCATCACTACTTCGAGCTGTTGTATTGTTGGTAGTATTGGCCCGATTGTAAAAGGGAACTTCTGCTGTAACTCATGAGATTCTAATAATTCTTTTAGTCAATTTTCAGTAATCATAAAATATCATAAATCGTCTCATTTAGCACTTAATGCTGTATGATTAGGCATCCTCGACTCCGTTATCAATGCTCATATTCCTAGCAGACTCTATAGATACTCATTGAGGGTAAATTACTCACTTTTGCAGTTCAGAGACAAAGTTCTCCCTCCTACTGTGAGTGACGCAGTTGCTCACCATCCACGCCGCCATCTTTGTCCTGTTCTTTTGCTTCCAGTAGTCGTGGTCACGCATCCAGAGCTCCGGTGCTGCCCAGAAAAGGATACGTCTTAGTTTTGGCGCAATGTTATCCACTAAAAGCCTAGCAGCTCAGTTCAGCATTCCTCTCAGCTTGGACGCTGTAACTAACTCGGCAACCTCTTATTCAGTTCGTCCTGATATCCAACGTAGTTCTGTCATCCTTCATTCAGTGTCGCAATTCCTAAGTGCTGGTTCAGCCCCTGTGATGGAGTTAATAATGGAGTTAATAAAGCGAACCAATACAATAAATTATTTTATCCAATCTTAAGGTGCATCAATTTTCCCTCCTATAAGGCTATTTTCGATTTGAGTAGTTGAAATACATACACGAGCCATCCATCAAGCAACGGTTCTTATTCCTTCTCACCTTGTGGCCAGTGCCGACGTCGCGCTATAGTTGAGGGAGTCGTGTTATCAATATTTTTCTACACAAAAGCAGCAACCGTTGCATGAAGAAAGTATTCATTTTAATGACAAAGAAGCTTCTCAATTATTTAACATCCCATTACACGACACGAGAATGTTCAGCCTCTATATTTCGTACATTACAATTTTTTGAAGTGAACCCAAGCATCCGACAATCTTGTTGGATTTCTTAAGTTTTGACATTATCAAATCAAGTCCTAGCTTTGCCGAAGAAGTGTGAAATTAAATAAAGCCTCATGTGAATTCTGCTCGCTCAGCTCACTGTCAATCCACTTGACATGGCCAAGATATTACGAAAATTGAAATCATATTTTCCGTTCTTAGATAAATAGAAGTTACTCCCATTTTAGTTCATTAGACGATACGAGTCAGAGCCTAAAACCTTATGTGAAACCCTCCTCGATCTCTTGAAAAGTCCTCACCCTCTCTCTCCACCACTACACCGTAGGGCACAACGACATCCGAATCCCGCCTGTACGACATCGTCCAGTTCACCAAACCACGCAGACGCTTTACGTCAGAGCCACGCGACGCAACTAGGCGAAAAAGAACAGATACAAAAAAGTTTAGTTATTTATAGGTAACGCGGTTGCCGCATGACTGTGTCTATAACCGTCAGGAGAGCTACGAGACTGGAATCAAAAGGACGTTATAGGTATTCCTAAGTCAAAGATAATACAGCCTTAAAAATATAAGTCCTACAGTCGACAGAAAGATATATTAAGATTTTAAATAAATTCAGGTATATTTTAATTATATACCTGATTTTAAGAGGGAAAATAAATGCCAATGATCGTTGAAAGGAACGTAACTGTAGAGTATGCAGCTGTCAAAACATTGGAAGTGTTTCTAAAATGGTTTGGTCAATCACCAAACTTGTGTCCAATAGAAAACTGGCACCAAATATTTATACACAAGTTCACTGGCAGCACCTTAAGGATATCGTGGACTGACTGCTATTCCATGGGAAATATTTACTAACACACTAATTGAATATTGCTGGAAATTCAGAGCAAACTGTGATAGAGGTCCAACACGTCAAAGGTTATTCATGTATTGAAATCATTCAAAAAATGTAAAGTTATTACAACATGTTCTTCTTATCTGTTCATCAACATTGTTTTAAGTCTTGTTTTCTGCTTGTGCTCTGTGAAGGTACTCGTTTTCGTGAAGGTTTTGTTTCGTCTCATAAGCACCTGGCGGGGCTTCGATAACGAATGCCGACCAAAGTTGATCAAGAGGACGATATTGAGGCAGCTCTGTGGACTTTGTGAAGTCTACCAAGTGGAATACAACCACATCGGCGCTGTCCAGTTCGCTGCGGTTGGCTGTGATGTGGCACGCGCTCACCGGGCAGTCTTTCTCACGCAGTCTGTGTGGTTGGCGATTTGCAAGTAAATTGAGATGTCAACATTCTCATGAATGTTGAGATGTTAACATTTTCATGATTCTTGATATGCTAACATTTTTAATGCATTTTGAGATGTTAACATTTTTATGAATGTTTAGATGTTAACATTTTCATGATTCATGACATGCTAACATTTATAATGAATCTTGAAATGTTAACATTTTAATGAATTTTGAGATGTTAACATTTTTAAGGAATTTTGAGATGTTACCATTTTTAATGAATGCGGAGATGATAATATTTATATTTATTTTGAGATGCTAACATTTGATGAATTTGGAGATGCTGGCATGTTCACAAATTTCGATGAATTAGTGAAAATTGTTGCGCGTAGAAAAACTCTTTAAAGTCATTGGCTTCTGAACCGCGGGCCCATTTAATGAGTAGAGTGCTGGTTTTCATTACAGGTTTGGTGTAAAGGTATTCCAAGTTAATATTGATTTCTTATCATACGCTATCCGTAAGCGTTGGCCTATTGTAAATGAGGAGAATAAGAATTGAGCCTATTGAGAAAAATTAAGCGTGGAGAATAAGGGTTTCGATTAGATCAATAAAAGAGGAAATTGATTCAAATATCACAACCTGATAAACTCATGATCGTAAAACTTGAAGGACCCCCAAAATGGTGTCCAGAGCAGGATTTTTTTGTCAAATGATTGCAGCTTCGCCTCTGATTTCAATTTAGACGGCTCCTTTGGCGTTTGAAGGTCGGTGTCGTGAAGCCTTTTGTACGGAACTTCTGGGGCTAATTTCGGTGATTTCGTAATGAGTTCTTGAGGTTCGTAGAGACTGCGAACAGTTTGACTTGAAGAACTGTGGAATAGAATGAAAAACAGATCCTCTTAGTCAGAATTCAAGGTCAAATTTGGTCTGGAGTAAAAATCATGTCGATAGAAGAACAAGTTTGTGAGCACAGTGCGACAACATGCGAATTCTGGAGGAACAAGGAAACTTCGAAAGCTTACAAGCTCGTAAATACCGTATTTTTAAATTTAGAGTTATGCAGACATATGTAGATGCCTATGGTTTCAGTATCTAATTCAATTTTATAATTGGAAAACCCTTTTCAAAACGTGTTTACTTCGTGTTATAGTCAAAAACATACGTTTGTATTGTACGTATAATTGGCTAGAATATTTCTGTCATATGTTGGTAAATTGAATGAATGCTTATTGTTTGTGTACCCACATGGTTGCTTAGGGTTTGTTGGCTATGTTTGAGTTTTACTTATTATTCAATTTGACAGACATAAAAATATCAATATGGATATACTCGTCAAGCCTTTTTCCCAAGTCATAATTTACATAATCTTTTCTAACTTTTCAACCTTACGAAATAGTCCAATTTCCTCACGCGTAAGTTTGTTCAGAAATGCTCCTAGCATTTTTGTACTA
>JACJUY010002359.1:4649-26222 GCA_014220935.1 Platorchestia sp. MABIK | reverse complement strand
AGACAGAAATATAAATTTTAATGAATCACTGTGTTTTAGTACAAAAATGCTAGGAGCATTTCTGAACCAATTTACATAATCCTAACATCGAATCGTTGAAATATTTTATGCATATTTACATGCTTATCAAATACACAAAATATCGAAGCGACCGATCCACATAACCAATATGGAGCTAAAGGTAGGTCAAACCATCAATGTCACCTCTGAACATCATTAGACAACGACACGACCGCAAGAGAAACTGCCAATCTGATGTTTCCAATTATATTTTACATTGCGTGCCAGACCACCAGTTGTGTTTTCGGCAGAAGCATATCATGTTAGCGCTCTGATTCCTACCGTGAAACAGGCAATGACTCTGCGATGGTGCAAGGTGCAATATCTCGTTATAGCTCGGGGCCACCTGTGGTCTTGAGAGGGCAGATGGCAGAAGCACGTTTTTCTGCGTATTTTCTTATTTCTACGAATGGAGTATAGAATTTCCTTACGCTTGTGCGTTCAAGTTAACACAATAATATCCTCATTACTTGTGCGTTCTGGTTAAGCCAGCGACAGCACAATACTGTCTTGCTGCCTTTAGTACTTGTGCTTTCAAGCCAACACCAAGTCCATAAAACGGTGTCTTTCGTTTTCGCATGCGTATGTTTCCAGTACATAGAAATTTCATAGGCAACACAGGCTTTTGCCAGGAAATCTGATCATGAGCACTTACTGCTTTATTTGACTGCACCCACTCCCCTATTTACTATTACCACCTTTCCATTCACTCGTCCCTACTTTCTTATTCGTTGATTTTTCACTGTTTCATCCACGCTCACTTTGTGCACAAAGGTTTCGTTTTTCTGTCTATGCTCTAAATTGCCCGTTTACCAGCTCTTTACTCTAAGTTCCGTTTTTACCCTCCATTCATGCCACTCATGCGTTTTTTCAATTTTTTGTCTTTAACCTTAATCGCTGTTGAGAAATAGAAGATTTTTTACAAACAAACCACAATAAAACTAACATTGCCGGGAGTTTCCGTTAAGGTAAAAATATTTCGCTCGCAGAAAGCTTGATCTTGTAAGGCCTGATGTTGCTACGTCAGGAATTGAGCTCCGTTTTGAGGCGAGTGAAGCAGGGGCCTTATTTATACTCTTCTCCGGCAATTGGTATCGGTGATACGCGGTGGAGAAGTTGGAACTTTTTATTGGATAAATTTACATTGAGATATATTACAATTACTGAGCACAATCTATCAGAAGCAATTCACTAAATCTTTCCTGCGGTTTACTATACGAGAAAGCGCTTTTTGAACTCACCTGAAAGCAGGTTGCACCAGCCAGCCATATATGCAAAAGAGGACAACCACCGCCAGCACCGCTGACGTCACCAAAAGGACGCGTAAGCTGCACGGGCGCCCGGCAGCCCGCGAAATCCAATTTCGAGCGATGTGCGCTGGCTTCAACATCGTGTGTATTGAGAGTATACGGATAATTCTATGTTCCACAAATTTTAAATTTAAATCAATGTTCATTAAGTTCAAAATTTCGAGATAAGAGGATTGAGAACAAAATCGAGAGTCATTAATATATTATAAAATTAATCAACAAATTCTGCAGGGTAAACACATGATTTATTTTAAAATATCTATGTGAACAATATCCATGAACAGGTCATCCCCATCAGTACACTCACAAACGCGTTTTCAATTTTTTTTCGGTGATAGTAAAGAATTCTTCATGCCTCTGTGGCATGAAAATAACTTATAAAGGATACAAATAGGTTTCTATAAACATATGCAAATTTATCGCAAATGAATACGTGAGCGCTTTTCAGTCTTTATGTTGCAGCTTTGGTGTGCTGTTTACCACAGGTTCCATTTTTAGCCCGTATTTCCATTGCGTTTTCCGTCTTGAACATAGAATGTACACAAAATGATCGAACAACTCGTTTCAATTTTTTTTGTATGTTTTTAACATAAGAAATTTTAATATTCTATTGCAATTTTGAAAATTTGCCCGACGGGAAGATGTCATGATGATGTCACAGGAGGTCATCACCTAGATAAAAATGAGGTTTAAAAACGTTCTAATCAGTCAATTTGGTCAGGTTAGGTTAGATTAAGATAGGTTTTAATAGGTTAGGGAAGCTCCTGTAGTTCATGTCAAGTGAGTGTAAAACATGATAAGCAGTTAAATTTCATTCTCAATTCCTAACGCTCATTTCTTAAAATTCTCAAATGTGCGATTGCCAAAAAGCGTGTATTTTTTCAAGTTTGTAGACGAGTGACGTCACGTGACGTCAGTTAGCTGTTTTATCCACCTGGTTTTTCAAGTCACCCACAACTTTTTGTCCCTTCCGCAAATTCTTTTAAAATAAAAATTGAGTTTTAAAATCACTAATTTGGATATCATATTGAAAATGGAGCCAATCTGTAAAGCACTTTGGGGATATTTAGAACTCAATGAAAAGGAGGGCTTAGAATCTAGCCTCCTGTTTTGAACAGCTCCCTTTAAAACAGCAAAACACTGCCCAAAATGGTTGTTTGAGACTAATTACACATAAATTTGTAAATGTAATCAAGTTATACGTTTTGTTTTTTGTTGTGAGATTGATGCTCATTGTTCTAGTTGCATACCTTAAGACAATTCATAAAAATTTTCTTGATTCATCATCGTTTTTCAGCATGTTTCATATATACAATTGGATGAATCGTTTCAAAGATCATTCAGCGCTCGGTGGGCTGTGCGAGTTTATCTAATTCGCTTCAGGATCAAGAGCGATCAGAAATAATTTCTGGACCTTGAACACGAAGAATTCATCAAATGAACAACATATTCATGGATAATTTTTGAGGAGAGAGTCTCAAAATAACCACTGTGAATAGATTCATTCTATAGCACAAAGATTAAAAACTTAATTCCTTATGAAGATGAATACGTTTAACGAATGCGGGTATTTCTTGTTTTCAATTTCAGTTTATTACATGTATACAAATGAATCGACTTTTAGAAAATTTCACTTACGTTGAGAAGTATAATCCATGCGTAAATGAATATTTTAATAGCACACGTTTTGAAATTTTTGCAGTTTTATTTCCATTACTACTATGAATAAGAATCAAACTCAAAATTTGAAGTTAAAAAACAAATGAAATGAATGTTTCTCTATAAGCTTAAACAGCCCAATTTCCTTTCATTCATGAAAAAAAGGCATGCTCCTAATCACGCACACACACACACGTACCCTCGCTCATACTGACATCCGAACTCATGGCAGAAAATCACGCCAATAAGTGGGCGATAGCTGATAAAAAAAATTCCTCATGCATTTTTTACGATAAAGTTTGCGAGTAAAAATGAGAAGAAACTCTAACATTTGAAGATCTTGTTTACTATTTGCTTTACAAAAAGTTGTTTCAAATTTTCCAAAATGATCTTCAATTTCAGACTAGGAAAGAGCGACAGATGTACGGCCAGTACTATGAGACATTCCTGAATATCGGTTGGGTCTGAAGAACTGCCTGAGTTTTGTAAGTGTGAATACTGCACGCAATCTTACGATAGCACACAAAAGCACTCAATTTAAATCTATGTTTAAACGTACTTACACCACTACTGCTACAGCAGAAATAGAAACTTGTGCTGTTTGTCGTTTCTACACAAGTGGAAGACGTAAAAGTTCGCAGAATTAGTACAAGTGCACAATCATTCTCAAATTGAAAGTATCATAAGTAAAGATTCCTTTTTATCAAATCCTTTGAGCCGAGTATTCGAATGTTTACCTATCTCTAAATGAACCTTTGTTTACTTCTCTGTTTATCATGTTTTATCAGATCAAAATTCACTCAAGTGATTTAACGTTAGTATTCATCACATGATTTAGAACTACATAACTACAGCACGAGGCACGTTCAGTGAGCTCATTATACATTTATGCTCTTTTCGGGGAATCAGAAAATTCATCATCAAAGAACTATGATCGGACAGTAGACCGTGAACATCTACAGCATATACAGTAGAACGACGTACTCGTACTTTGCGGCGCAGCGCATCAAGCAGCCTTGGAATGATCGAATAGCACATCTGTTCTCGCTAACCTCCCACTATCTCTTACAGATTTTTCCCTATCTAACAAATAAGGAATTGAAACATAGGATAATAAACATACTACAACTTGAGTAAGAGCGATTGACATCCATTTAACCTGTCTATCAATTTCTATTAGGAGAAAAAGAAGTAAAAGAAAATGTTATTTCTTGCACATTATATATCTGAAATTTGAGTCTCAAAATTTCTTAATACAGAGGTCCCAATTTGGGATGCTGTATGCACAATCGACAAATTGAAATAGCTATCTTGGTATTTTCCAAACTAACTCAATAGCTCAACAATTACATCATAGTAGCTGTCGCTCTTGAACGATGGAGCAAAAACGAGTCGGAATAATTCTGCGCGGTAAACAAAAATTGACTGCTTGCAATCTGAAATTTATTTTTCTTACATAGACACGTAAGAGTACTCATAAATAAGTGTGTAGCATTCAAATTGAGTTTCGTATGAAATATGACCGATTACAAAAATTTACTTAAGTAAAGAGTCTTCTGAGTTGTGAAAGGTGTACTGGAAACACCACACACAAAACTATCGCACAAAGGGCAACCAAATAAAATAATGATGCAGAATCAAAATTCTAAACTCGCGCATAATTTGATGTACGATGACAAATAGAATAAATTGTTTGTAACAACTTGGACATTGAGAATATTAACTTTCGAAACTACTAAAATACAAAACATGTAATTCGCTAAGAGCTTGTAATATTGATAGTTTTCTTCGTAATAAGACGGTATTCCATAGTCGCTTCCTATGCACTGATATGTTTTGAAGTGGAAATAGAATACCTGTAGGTCATTTGAAGGGAAGTGAGTGTAAATGCCAAAATTTATAATTGTACACTAGATTGCATTCCCACTAGAGACAATTAATTCACCAAGAGCATGTTTAAGGCAGGAAAAAGCAACTTGAAAGATGGTTGTGATATTCCTATAATTGAGGGCATAAACACCAATGCACATTGTACAAATTTCAGTATCGAATATCCGGTAGACCTCTTTCACCAGAGCAACAAACCAAACTGAACTTTGAAATGTCGACGCATTTATGTTCCAATGCCACCTGCGCTCTGGCAAACGTTGGCGCTGCACACTTGTTAGCTTTAGCACCTGCACTCCTAGTCCAGTAATAGTTTAAAAGCACAGCCGTCTCACAGCACTGAGTTCATGACACAAAAATGTGCTCGGCCTCGCCACTGCATGGTCCAAAGTGCCATTTAGTTCTCACGCTCACATTGCACGTCTGACTGCCAGCTCCATGTACATCGTTCTGGTCAATACATGATTGAGGTCAGAGCTTAAGGAAGATCTCAATATCTCACGAAAATTTCACCTGCCGAGCAGGTGAAACAATATTTTTTCATACGATTTCGAATAACATTCTTTTTTCCGTTTGAATCATGGTTAGAGAGTGTTTTTCATGCAGGGTAAAAAAACGATATTCCTAAATTACCGTCGACAATTCTCCTCATTGCTCCGCAGAGTTCCTCCACCTCATCACGCTTTACTTTATTTCATCACTGAGAGAAACTTTTGACACACCTGCGTGTCTCAAACGGTTATTCGAAATATTTTGAAACTCAGTTGAGTATTTCCTTTGACCACGTATTAAAGTGGTTGAGAGAGTTCAGATACATATTCACGTTTCAAACGGCTAAAATTTTTTGTAGAAAACCGAACTGTGATTTTGAATGGAGATTTTGTGAATAGAGTCCAATTCTCTTAAAAACTCGAACACCTTCACTAATTTTTCTTATAATTCTCTGACGTTCTTAGACGTTGTCTGTACATTAGTGTATTCACTGACCCGTTTGAGAAAGTGAAATATTTATGTGAAATAAAATTGATTTACGTTCAAGTGTGTCATGGTTGATACACCTAAGTGTATCGTATAAGCCAATGACATAAAGGTGTCTCGGTTTTGGGACAAAATTTTTCGCAGAGATCTACGGTGTTTAACCTGAGACTGTAAACTCTGTCGTTTCAAACCAGCTTCATTTCTTATGGTTATGGTTATCATGATGGTTACAGAGACTACTCTGTCTTCCATTTAAGTAAATGAGAACAATGTTGGATCGCCAAGAGTTGACGTATTCCTAATTTGAACAGAATCTGAGAGTAGTGGTCTTCACAGGACGGCGCAGATGACGGAGGAACCCCTGCATGTTCCTCTGCGTACGGACAACTCTTATGAACTTCGACGACGCAAGTAAGATACTGACCACACTCTGCACGATACCAGGTTTGAAGATCTCTTCGCCATGTAAAATGAAGCTAAGCCCACAAATACCGGAATAACATTAAGTTACATAAGCTGCATCACAAATGCATGATAAATACCCAGTGTGCCTACTCACTGCAGTAGTTTTAAATTTTGCGGATTAATCTGAGTTTGGATCATTCTTTGTGCGGACACACGTAAATTATCCTTCCTTTTTGTCATCCAGAGGAATTGATTTTCAATCTTTTAATACCTTATTTAGACGCTTATTCTGTTCATGATTATCCCGACACCAGTTCTCGATTTGAACACCGGAGACGACGTGCAAAGTCGCTGAAATTTGCAAGGGAGGCAACGTTCGCTTACGATCCTTTTCACGACCTCTGCGCACCCCCATTATGGTACAAACGCTTACTCTTCTTAGTATCAACACTCTTCCCCTGAAAAGAATAGTTGTTTCCTATTTATTATTTTCGTATCGCTTTCGAGTACAGATCAACAAGTATCTTTCATCTATTCCATTTTATTCAACATCTCAGTATTAATGAACATTTTTGTTCAAGAACTTTCAAGCAATTCAATAATGTTGAAATGAAATTTTTTCAATCAATTTTTTTCAGAATTCACCCAGACCCATGCCAGCGAAATTGATTTTTTTCAATCAAAAAAGATTCTTTTAAGATAACTCCTTCATGAAATAATTCGTGGGACGATGGCTGAACACAATTAATTTTGAAAACATTCTATTTTTCAGTCAATTTTTGAAACAATACAGGGTGCGAACAGGGCGATGCCATGAAATTAAATCGTTCGGATTTTCAATCACTATGATGGTATAACAATGATGCCACATCAGTAGAATCATGAAAACACTGAAAAAAGCAATAGTTGAAATTTTGGAATTAAATTTAGGCACAACAATTTTGGAATTAAAATGACTCAAAATAAGAACGTTCGGAATACCTCACCTTACCTCATTTCGCACATATCACCCCACCTCACCTCGTCACGCTTCACCTCACTACAGTTCACTGTGCACCTTAATTCATCATACTTCACCACACCTCACTACATATCGTGGTTCATTTCCTTAGTTATCTACGTTCACTTAAGATGACGTCGACTACTATCACGAGAATGCATCTAGCCATGAACATGAGGGGGACAAATTGCGCACGAACTCGTTAAGATGAGTCATCGTCGAACATCAAATTTGGCATTGCCTCAACCTATTGTTCAGGTCTTTTGGGACTCCTCCGCATCTCGACTGTACTTTCTACGAAAGAGCCAACTTCCCAGTTTCGCTAAGAACGCAGTAATTACAGTTTCTGTTAATCACGAGTCACTTAGAAGAAAATACTCCTACACCCTTGTTCTCCTGGTCATTTACTACTTAATTCACCATATAAAGATTAAGAATAGGGTTTATCAATTAATTAAAATCTAGATTACATGTTGTCCCATTATTTCATTACTAAACGTTTGATTAGTATTAAGCATATCCAACGCGTTTATTCTCAATTCGCTAAGGAGCCAGATGGCTTATGAGCTAACCTTCTGAGGAAAGGCGGCCGTTATTGAGTGAAAGTCTATGAGTTTAAGATTTCATTTAGTGATGCCTCTGCATTTCTTTGATGTGATCACTTGACAAGAATGAGGGTTTTTTATCTTAGGTCTTACGTCTAACGCAATGAAATTCATCTTCTACGAAATTACCCCACAGGTCGAGAAAACTTCTCTTCGTCCAATAACTTCGTATTGACATCTGGCGCTGTGATCAGCCCACTCCTTACTATACCATCGACGCCGTGTTGGAATTCGTTATATACGTAACTGAGTTATCGTTAAGTCTAATCATGGTGCATTGGAAAAAGATTGTCATATTTTAATGTTTTCCAGCAGTAAAATTTGTACTCTTTTGCATCTTTAATTCCTTTTGTTTAATAGGGAAGAAAGAGAGGTAGATGAATTGGAAGAAGGAAGACGCTAATTATGAGATATTTATTGACGAAATTGAACGGGTACGAATATCGATTGTCTTCATATTTTAATGCTTTAACGGTACGCTTAGCAAAAGAATTATTTGATCATGACTATCATTGAATGAATCTTTTATTTGTGTAATCAACTTCTATGAAGACAGAGGTGGCAGCTTATACCTAACATGTCATTGAAGTAGTTCATACGAAAAACATAAGGCTTGTAGTAAAAAAAGAAATTATAATTGACGGAACGAAAGAACTTAAAAAGGATATTCACGCAATAATATCCTAAAAAAGGTGGTCACAATACGTGATGCCGTTCAGGTTGGATAAAAGTGACCCAAAAGCAAAGGATCACAACGCTCACTTCACCTCACCGCAACTCACCACCGTACTTCACCATACCACTCCTTACCCTACATAATACTGGGTTGTGTATGAAAGCACTGTGTACTGTATTTTATAGTAAATTTTGGCGTATTTCTTTCACTTTTGGGTTTAAGAATTGACTTTTGAATTCATGGTTCACATGCGTAACATTTGAGGAACTTTTGTTCTTGATTGCGAGAAAATTACTCGCGTACACCCATGGATTAAGAACAGCATTAATGTTTATTGTCAGCATTAGTGTGACTAGAGCAGTAAATTATAGGCCAACAGAGACATTAACCATTCAATCAAGTTGAAAGTGATCATTATTTTAGGTGATTGTTAATTGATTTAGGTGTAAACTATGAAAATTCCGGGCTTACTTGAACATCGTAATCTTGAAGGGCGTAGTTCAGTTCGAGTATGCTTTCTCGAGATATTACGCGTCTGAATAACCTGAAAAAATTTGTGCTGGGGAAATCAACATAAGAGTTTCCAAGAAAGATTACGAGAGGTGTAAATAATGTTGTGTCGACTTTAAGTGATAACAAAAATAATAACACTCACTTTGAATGTGCTTGGGGTTGCAGTGTATTAAAATTAGAGCAATCATTTATATTTCTTTCGGAGGTGGGACATTTCCCTTCAAGGCGGCCCTCGTTAGCGTGCTATCAGGAGCCGTGCGTGACACGCCTTATCAGGCCTCATCTCACCTCACCTTCTCTTTCCAATGAAAACGTTATTGTAGAGAATTGATTATCTTTAGTATGAGAATAATTTTAACCATGCATATATTACAGATAGGATGTGAAAAGTTGGACAAACTGAAAGTTTCTTCGGAAAATCGACCTCATTGGACAGGTTGGGTAAGATAATTGATTTACCTTGAATTTGAGACGTTAACCTCCATATGGGGAATTCTCATTATGCTGCTGACCAACCAGTAGTAACAAACTCAATTTATTTTAAACTTAATCAAAGCTAAATCAAGGCACGATCCAGTTAATGTTGGCTATTTTTAAAATTGCTAACCACAACCGACTTGAACTTTGAAATATATATTCTGCTTTAGTTTAACCCATGGCGCTTAACTTTTTAATTGGGAAATCCACCAATATGCTCAAGAAATTAAATAACGACGTCGTGAAAGGCAACAAACAAGTTCTAAACTTGCTTCGCTTGAAGAGATTTATTTCCTCCGCTCAAGGATGATCTGAAACATTAATCATACTCGTTGAACTAGAAAATTTTCTGTTCTTTAATTTGAGATGAATTAAAATTTTGTGCGTATTATACGTTGAAATAAGAGCTGAGATAAAACCAGCGTTCACGGGAAAATTAACAGAGTACAGGGGAGGGTTGGGGAAAGGACATTACGGTAAAAGGAGTCTCGCTTTTTCTCCCCCTAGGAAAAAAGGAGGTTTTATTCCAATCAAACCTGATACAAATCATCTTTCAAATGCCTTATAACTAACATCAGGACGCAATGACGGTTACCTCCGGTCAAGCCGATACCCATTTCCGACACCTGGGTAGGGTGAAGAATTATGCTTGCGCTCTCCCTTTTCCCAACGGGGACAATCAACGGGCAGCACTGCCGGGATTTGAAATGCCAACACCTTCCCGTGAAGGGCGCGCGCTCTAACCACTCGACCACGGTTTAGACGTAAACGAAAGCCTTTTGTAACAAATTGAGGAAAATGTTTTGAGCTTCAGGTTGAAAATATTTTGAAGCTTCGAGCAACAGTTCAAGTATCAAGTCAGATTTAGGGAATTTGATCAGGTGTTTTACGTATGATCTCTTGAGGGTCTCAACACGGCACTACGGTGAGTGAGATCGCAATTCTAACTCACAAAAATTTTCTAAAGATCATATGCAAATCACAATATTCATTTGTAAAACGAACAAACTGCGAGAAATATTTCATAGTTAAGTATAGTCTGAGCTACAGAGCAATAGTATTAGTTTTTATCACGTTATTAACAGAAACAGTATGTAGGGAGACCGATGCTTCCCAATCTTGCGAACTTTCAGAACCATTGAGATAAAAACTTTTGCTGTCTTGCTACACTGCTCTCCAGGGGTCTCGCAATCTATTAAACGAATATCGCGAGCACGAGCGTGTTTATAGTCGAGTGTGGAGGTCAGAACGGGGTCTCGTTGCCATTAGCGACACTTCCAAATCGATGGACAGTAGAGCAACCACGTTCGAAAGCCGCTCAATATACTGTTGGCTTATTGGCTATGGTAGCTTGTTGTTTTTTTCAGTTCCATCATTAATCTAATTTTTAGTTTTGATATGAGTGTATTGATGTTCGTTCATCCCACTGCCCGTTGCATCAACTTTCCATGGATAATATCAACTCGAATGTATCATATTAACACATTCTGTTTTGAATCTATCGTGTTATATATACTTCAAGTTAACTAAGAACATAATTTATTTAAAGTCTCAATGAAGGTAATAACTCTTACCCAAAGGATCGCTAAACTAATGTGTGGGGCGCTGGTCCATCCTTTCATTCATACGGTACGATAAAGAAGCCTGGCATGGTACGAAATCTAAAACAGAGCCAATTCAGTATGCGAAAAAAGCATTCAGAGCTTTAAGAAACAAAAAACCATGCCCATTAAAACGATTCATTTAAAAATTTAGCATTGGTCAAGCTTCCTAATTTCAATCGATGTGCTTCAAGTTAGTTAATGTATGAAGTTATGATACAGATCGTAAACAAGACGCTGGTATTAAACTAGAGATTTGCACTGTTTTATGTTGCAGCAATGAAGATGGAACTGTAATATTCTGAAATCTTTGCAATGAAAAATGTTTAAAATGTTCATTTTTACATTGGTTCTCCTTTTCATCTTACGCATGAGATTCCATAAGAATCGACATATTGGAAATATGAGATCGTCTACAATTAGCATATGCTCAAACTAGGCATCGCGAGCATTTGACTTGAAACCGCAGGAATTCGTTCTTCTGTATTATACCAAGACAAAATTTCATTGCAGTTTCCAGTTCTTTGGAGTTCAGTCCTGGAACTAATTGCCTTCGAATGTCTGTGAAGAAAAACCTTACAGGGAATTTAAGAAAAATCTTGGATGTCAATTTTAGCCGAGGAATAGCTGGCTGCCAAAAATAATACCTGTCTTCTTTTTTATAGATAGTTCCATAAAAACAAATGTTCTGCAATGAAACTAATCATAATTTTTTCTAGAAGATGCAGCACTCGTTCATGTAAAAAAGTTGTGTAAGGTACTTGTGAAATGAAGGGAAGATTGATCAAATCTGCAGTAGTTGTTGAACAAAAATTTTGGACAAGCTCTATTTTATGATTCAAATTGCGAGTTTAATATTCGGACTTGCAATAAACAAGGTTAACTAAATTTGAGGCATAATAACTTTTAAATTTTAACTGTACTAAACTTAAACGTCAAATTTGAGGCAAGGAAGAAAAGCCTTCATCCGGGAAAAGACCATGCGAGGGCTACCATATTTTTTATACGTTTCAAATTAGGTCTATTTGGGAGAGAACTGGCTGATTCGAAAGTTCTGTCACAAAATCAGACGTGAGCAAACAGAAGAGATAGCACTGTTCATCTGAGTATAGCGCCGTAGAAACATATTCGCCATTAAAATACCAATGGTCTTTGCAAATTTTAGATGACATGGAAATACTTGAATGGCTGTTTTAAACCTTGCATAAACTATGCCGTAAAGAGAAGTAACTTACGCGAAATTGAAACTGCATAGAGCTCTTAAATATCATATCGTCATTGGTTCTTATGAAGGAGAATTCTAGTTGAAGAAGGGAACGACCTGGTGTTGGAAGGAGCGTGAAGAGCAATGTATGGCATGAGACGGATGGAAATGAGTTTAGCTGCGCCATCGGAAAAGATGGACACACATGTGAGCCACAAACTAGCTATGGAGTATAAAGATAACCGAGAGAAAAAATATTGCTGCTAAAGATTGTAAAAAGGTAACAGTTTTACCTTGACAGAAGATTATAAGCCAAGTGTTCAAAGAGTGTGGGTCTTTCAAGTTGAATATCTGTATTGATAAAAATTAAATCATACTTTAAAAATTTTTCCAAGTCAGTTGTTTGAAAATATTGAATATAACTCATCAGATTTTCATTTCTTTGACATCGAGCGATGGCATTTCTGTTCTCTCTTCTTAGCGGTAGAAAGTGGGAATCAAAAATCGAGAGCTAGTGTTACGCTCTGATCTTTCTCCACGATATTTTAAGCCACTGCGACATCATCAAAAGTTATACAAGATCCACATTTTTGGTCATTAATGCTCCAGCGTTGTTGATAGTTGTCATAAAACCCGCGTATTTTTTTCTAGTACATTTCCATGTTCGTGTCAAACATCTCTTTGTGTTAGTTGTTATTTCTACGATACGATGCTTCAATTCATTTTTCATCGATTCATTCGTGAATTTCCTCTTTTCCAATAAATTCTAGGCATTCAAGTCGTATGCAAAGTTTATACATTCTAGGAAATAAAATCAATAGTTAGGAAATAATAGTTTCATCTCTAAAATATTGAGTAATCGTTTGAACAATCGCTTGAATACAATTATCGTAATTTTAGATCAACGTAGTTCATGTGACGTACCCGAAATGTTAATTAGAACCAACGATGTTTTAGTATTTCAATCAATATTCCTTCAGTGAATTAAAAGATTTAATACATGAAGATCGCTGGCTAACCGTTTACTAGTATTATTAATCGTGGCATATTTTGATAAGATGAGGCGATGAAAGTTTCGCCAAGTAATTAAAGTTTTTGACGTATTGTGACGCAAGGTGTTTTTAAAATTATGTTTACGACTTGAAAGCAACTCAATTTTACAGGTACACAAATACTTCATCTTGTGGAAGAACTATAGGCTCAAGTTGTCGACTACGACTAAGGCTTTATCTGTGAAATATTAACATCTTAAAAATCAAGCAGAGGCAGCCAAGCAAGCAAGCAACAGTTGTGCATTGTTATGTAGTATATTATCGTCGTGTCGTGACCTATTTGATCATCAATTTGCACAGTTAATTGCGTACTAAATGTACTTGTATCGTTCACTTTGGACGGAACATAGTCTTTCTCTCCGTGAAATTCTTCGCTCTCTTATATAGAGGGGCTGACCGTGGTATGTTCTTCATAACAAGCGCGGGCCGCTTCTAATTAGCTCAGCGAATTTACCTCTGTGTTGATTCAGTAGTTTGACTCCATAATGTGGGTTTTTAGAGTCGGAATCATGTGGTGTTCGTCGACATTCCCCTTCTTCGCTCGGTAACATTTTTCTTCAGTAAAGTTGCATTAGGATTTGCGAATAATACAGAACACACTGAATTACTAAAGAGAGCCTAGCTCATAAGCACAGGTAAGTCAGCAGCTTAAAATGGTGATATCAGTTTACATTCTTGTAAATATCAATTACTTAAACTTCATTTTTAGGTGTTATGGAAATATGTGAGATATAATATTTTGGAAATGAGCGAAATAAACAGTGTGGACCAGAAGCGAACGCACTGTTTAAATTGAAATAACTTATTCATCGTTCAACAGAAAATATATATACAACCACCTTAGTAAATATGAGAAAATTTCGGTTCAGAGTATCTGTTATCAAGTTTATAATTTCGGCATCTTCTATAATGTCCATTTGAACATAAATGCAAACATCATGTAGTGTGGAATGCTCTGTCTACGAACATTCTCACTCTAAAATGGGCCAACTAACTCTTAACCAGCGTAGGTTATCGCGGAAGAAATAATACGCACAAACTCGAAGACTGGAACAATAAGGAGGTTACAAAGGTTTAATGGCTTCGCACTGACTCGGACAACTGTTTGCAAGATTCTCGATATGTGAACAGCAGAAAGAAATCTTCACAACTGGAACAGAGGACGATCTGGATGACCTCAAACGGGAAGACTTGGACCTAACATTGAGATTGTGAAGACTGTGATGGGAGAAGATGACACTCGTTTATCCACAAAGATCTCAGCTCTCCGATGGTTGATGTATTTATTTCTTCAGCCTAAAATAAAATATGTTATTGTTATTTAAGAGTGTATATGCTTTCATTGGCCCACCAGGAATATTAATGGAGCGTAGAGACAAAATAGAAATATTAAACAATGTGATATTACTACTAAAAAAAAATATTTATTTCCAATAAAGTACAAACATGAAATGTCGATACATTTGTTTTTAAAACTACGTTCAGGTGGTTGGGATAATACGACCAAAAGGATTGAAGAGCAAATTGAGTGACGTGAATGAAAACACCTATCGAATCACAAGCAACACAGTAAAATATCAACTGCGAACACTGAATCTTCTTGAGCTATGCTCATCTAGAATGCCTCCTGAACTCAACAAACACTATAGTGAAAATAACATGATGATGTAAGGCACTGCAATGACTTATGAGTGTAGCGAGTCATCAGCGGTTCAAAAATCTAAGGTTTCACTGTGTAACATTCGAATATAAATAGCTCTCATGGAGGGGCATGAGAATTCCATGCGTGTTGATTATGCATCTAGATGGTATTGTTAATGGTTTGTGGCTTAGTGTAGAGAGAGAGAGGTATCGATAAATGACAGGCTAATCTTTTATCTATTCGTTGATGCGATCATTTAAAGAACTGATTGTAGATCGTGATACACAAAAGTCTGAAAGATTACACACAAAAAGTTGGAAATGCTGTGCTTATTTCAATTTCACGACCATACTTAATTGCAGACTCTCTATGCTTTTTTACATTGAGGATATCATGGGAAACATACCAAGGGTAAGTATTGATTCTTTTCATGACTGTTCAAAAAATACAAAATTAAACATGAACTGCCCCGTATGCTACATTAGCCCACTCCGTGAATACTCATGTATTTTATTTCTTATCAAATTTGTGCAGAAACGTATTTTTTTGCACTTCATTGCCGGACGTCAATTCCGCCTACTACTGTCGGTGACAACTTCACGTGAGTGCTGGTCTAATAATGGTGGTTGTGCTATTTGTCAAATGAGTGAAAACTGTTGCGGTTTGAGGTTCAAAATTGACATTGCACACACTTACTTTTAATCAGTTTAGTTGTCAATTAAAAACTATGATGATCCCTCAATTCCAGAATTACAAATGCACACGAGGATCAATGCACAAATGCATTGATAGTAGAAACAGAGATGTAGACATTTTCAAAAATAATGAGAGAAAAAAATTTTTTCTTTATATTTGATTGGATACATTTAGTCTATCCATGCAGCAACAAAGGAAATAAATTCAACGCTAAGTGTTGTATTATCTCTAGTCTCACAGTCAGTGTCTCCAAAACCGTGCATACTGATGGCATGTGTGCTTCTCCACGCTCTCATTGACAGTTTTAGAGATTAACGGAAGTGGACAAACTCTTAATGTTTCAAGCTTCGAGCTTCTGTATTTTTTTTACCTCGAAAGCAGCTATAGCATTATTAGTACAACCTAGAATAAATGTTTCTTTTCCTTTTGGTTGGTTTTCCATTTCATCCTAGAAGTGAGATTTCCGAGAAATCAATCTATTTCATTTATTTTAGGACAACCTAGTGTTTGGTCCTGAAATTTCGCTACTGTGTCAATGTATTTTCTTTTTCATCAGTGATATATTCAATCCATCAAAGTCATAATCCTCTATGCTCTAGGCGGAGATACTACTTTCAAAATTTACTGTTCAATCAATGCTTGCGTGGTCAGCAGCCTGGCTAGCAACATTTTTTTCGTTTTGCTCGTTAATCTACGCGTGAATATCGTGAAGTCAATTGATTGGTGCTGACCACTCAGTTCTGTAATGTGACGATTACCTTGATAATTCTCTTTTTTGAAACTTTTTCGTTATTTTTGTACTCAACACCTGCCAACTAGAGGATTCAGCCTTTGCTGTTGACTTGATGTTGAAATGCAACAGGACTTTCGTAACAGCTCACCGGTCTTTCCATAAAGCCCACGTCGTTTGAAAATTTCGACTTTCAACTATCTCTTCATATTTAGATTGCAGTATGCTTGTCGCGTTTGGTGGTAAGCAACAAGCACTAATAGAAACACAATCAGACATTAGCCGAGGCTCTTGTGGACGAGAACTGAAATTACCTAGGATGAATGGACGTATTCGAGAATCACACTAATCTAATTTTCTCACAATCTGTTTCACAACTGGTGCGAACTCATTGACGGTTTAGTCAATGAATTTAGTTTAAAATAACGGTTTAGTCATTCAACCATTTTCGAGCGCTCTGCAATATACAAGTACTGCAAATGCTTAGTTTCTTTCGACGCTCTAGAACTTTTGACTTTTCTAATTAGCATATGACATATTTCATATTTTCTAAATGCATTTGCACTGGGTATATAAAGACTGATAATATTGTGCAAAATGCCAGTTCCAAGTTTGTTTACTCTCTTCAGATTTAAAATTAAAACACATAAAATTACAGAAATCATTTAATTTAACGTAGATTTCATTTACCAGTCACTTTTTTGACCAAAATATTCAGATACGGAAAAATTATGAGATATTACCTTGACAGTTATGGTTGGTTTAAAGCATCCGACTGAATTTGAGAAGTATGTGACAGATTTTAGTGTTATTTTGTCTCCTTACAAATTACAGAAAATGGGAGAAGTTATTTGATGGCATATATGCCTAAAATATTGAAACGTTTTGAAAAGGGAAATTTCCAAGGATTTCCACAATAGAAAATATTTTCAAAACAGCTTTAAAAAATCAGGTCATTTTTCAGAAATTATCTCATTTTTCCCAAATATAATTACTTGCTGAAATATTTATGCCCAAAGTTGATGACTCTTCCTTTTTATAACTCTTCCTTTTTGCGAAGAGTAGAACAAAGTTTAGAAAAACATTTCTGACGAAGATGTGAATAAATAAGAAGAAATTCAAAAACTAAGATGTAGCTTGTATTCTTGAGCTATTTCAAACTGCAGTTTCAGCCGATGAAAAATAAATTAGTATAGTCAGCACTTATTGATCAAATTAAAAATGATGAGTTGAAATGTGAGGAAATAGTCAGACACAAGCAATAAAGTAGATGTGCAAATTTAAGCAATTCAAGAAAATTTCAATAAGTCTAATCGCTGTTTGGAAACCAAGTTGACGAAAAATTAGGCTCCCTTTTAAGTTGACAAGAAGAGCAAAACTCGATAGTACGGAGCTCCAGTCACCATACACACAATCTCTCCGATGATCTCCATGGAAATCTGCCTGACCTGCTACAGGTACGCTCCCACTGCTGTGACCTCGCCTTGCGTGCAGGTCCAGCGGTCTGCCATTGCAGTACCAATTAAAATGCGAGGCCTGGACGAATCTGTGGGGTATTTTCCTTACGAAATATTTGTGAACACTTATTGATGTATGTTCATGATTGCTGAATGAAACATGGTGAGATTGAAATTTTAAATCTGCTATTTGAAAGTACACGATACTGAGCCACCGTGACTATCAGAGGCCTTGAACGACATTATTAAACATTGTAATTCTTTTGAGAACTAATGCAGATTTTATCTCTAGAAGTTGAAACAGAGAAAAGTAGTGTACCGGTTCTTGGTCTTGGTCCTTAGGATACATAAATTCTATAACGGTAGAAATTTCCTCTTACAGTCGAGAGTGCATATTCAATAGAATTTAAAATGAGTGAGGCAGAAATTTTATGATATCAGAATTAGAAATGGAAAAAGAAACTAATTTGTCATTAAGTCCCAAATATTGTATCCTAACTTTTCAAAGATATGAGAAAATATTTGAGAAATAAGATTTTAACTTCGGAAAGTCTTACAATTTCATGCAGATATTAGATGTCTGAAAATTTAGACGTTAAATTTAACAACAACGAAAGAACCATAAACCAAACGAGAAGATTAGCCATAAATAAATTGGTCATTTATGAAATCGAGAGTTTTGAAAATGGCCCATTTACTATCAGGGAATTAATAAAATTTTGTCTAGTAAATCGATCAGAACACTTTGTTGAACAATCGCAGCTGACCCGCTCTTAATATGTATTCTATAGCTCTGCCTCCTACTTCAACAAGCCTTTAAAGACAAACTCGCCGGAACTCAGTTATCCTTCTTATGTCCATTCCATGAGTGATCTGACTCCAACTCTCTTCTCGTTATAAAGCTCCGAAAACGGAAATGAAGAGAGGTAAGGAATGATCCTTGGCACCTATCCCATGCTCTTAGCTAAACGTATTGGAGAAAAGTTTCTTTTTCATGTTCCTTTACCCGTTCAAGTATAGCTCGCCCTCTCTTCCCACCCCTCACCGGCTTTAAAGCGCTGGAGAAGTTGGCTAAAATGAATTATAACGTTTACTAGAGTGAAAGAATTTTTATTGAGTCTTCTGCTCCCAAATTTGAGACGCGTAAGCGTTGCAGCGAACACGTCGTTTGTCTATGGCCTTTGCCGTAAGACCAAACCCTTTGCAATGGCCTTAATTAGCAGCTAACTCATAAATGTATGCTGAAATAAATCTTTCCGACGTCCATTAGTCAGAGCTTAGCTCATATTTGCGTGAAATCGTTGAGACAGAATTAAAAAGTAGTAAAAATTAATAAATTTTACTTTATTCACTACATAAGTTAGCTATGCGAGTACTTCAGCAATGGCTGGTCTTATCAAGCAACACACCGATCCTGTGTAAAGAAAAACATAATAGACTTGGTACTAGGATGGTCAACAAACGCAATTGGTTTCTTTATCATTGAATAGTATTGAGAATTTTGATGCGCACCCACTCTCCCATCATTTTGGAATACATTAAGTTGGGCCCTGAGCTCGTAATGGTCTTGAATTTATGGCATGAACAGATTGATTTCGCATACCTCTTTTACAGTACAAAATCGAACAACATAACCTTCTTGAACTTTATTTAATAATTCATCGGCTTCAGGTGAGAATTCACTGTTTTTTCCACGTCTGGCTGTCGGTGACATTCACTGGACACGTTCATGTCAAGCAATGAATAGTTCGAATGTGTCACTGATGCTCCACTAAGGATCACTAACGGGGCAAGACTTTTCGCGAGGTTTGTCTTCTTTAAATAATTGTTCTCAACGTTGCGCACTTCTGGTACAATCTAAGTTTTGAATGCTTGATAGCTGCCTTTCATCTCTTTGTTGCCTCATTTAGGCCTTGAATAACAAACACGGTGGGAAGCATCTCTTTCCGGGTCAATTCTTCTAACAACTCTTTATTTGCGTTGGCTAGAGATGCAGCGCGACTTTCTAATTATCCTACGTAATCGTCTGTTGCCTACCTATTCCATTTTTACGACGAACAACTTTACGGAGGCGTCTGGTATTGATATTCACTGTTGAAATCTTGCTTTTGAATGTGTAGTGAGTGTAGTTCAATTACACGTTTCGAGTTCTGTGTCTGAATCTAAAAGGCTCTCAGCCCCTTCTATACAAAAGTATCTGATTACATTCGCAGTTTGTTCGTCTTGCCACCCTTTCGAAAACAGCCCGTTCTACAACATTCTTCTAGAATTTAATAATACTAGTCTGTTAAACTTTTTTGAGTTTCCCGAGGACAGATCCCAGTGTTAGAGCCGTTGGTATGCCAGAGTGTGTAACAGCAAAAATGATTAGCGTCTGATTTGTGTAATAGCTCGGATTTCAATTTGTCTTCCTCAATGACTGCTACGCTCTTAATACAACTAATTCCGGCGAGGGACTTTCCATAAAGTGTTGCAACGACTGTCACTCGCTACTAGAACCAAAGCGCGAGTTAAGTATACGAATACCACGCACTGACTTGCCACCGTTGGCAAGGCAATTGCCTCGCGCCTAGACTCCAACTCGGTTCTTCACGTATAGCCTGTACTGAGACGAGTGCGAGATAGGCGTACGAATGTCTTCCACCAAGTTGACCCCGAGTCGTGCAACAGCGTGTTTCCACAGTCGTCTGACTGTGTAGGCTATCACTACCGAAGCGAGGATTCCGCACATGAGAAGCTTTCTCTCCCTGGCCGTTTCACTCTACACTCGGACTCTGCAGTTATCCCAGTAAAAACACAGTCAAAATCTCTCTCCTCGCTCTCATCCTACAGTCCTTTTTGAAAGTCCTGACTTTGGGCTTACAGCCAGCAGCTCTCAACCTCACCGCTTCCAGACGATGCCTATATATAGTCCGGCTTTGAAAGTTGGGCAAGAGCTTCTAAACTAGCGACCCTTCACTATGCAAACGCTTCTACGCAAGTGCTCCTACATAAACCATTCTACACAAGCTCTCCGTAACCAAATGTTCTTACGCAAGCGCTGCATTGCCAGCACTTGGACGACCAACTCTTTCACAACCGCTGCACACAAAATAGTTTCAGTCATGGAGCACGCACCCAGCTGACCACTGCTCAGTCTCGTGTCAGCCTCCTTTGCGCTCTCCGTGCTCTACTAGATAGGGCAGCGTGATTTGTCGTGATCCGCTTTTTGATGTCTTTTTACTCGTTATTCTATATTCAATATGATAGGCCATCTTTGCGAATTATTTAATTTTCTTTGATGCAAAATCTACTTGAAATTATTCTCGTGATATTATTTCAAGAATGTATACATCGCGATTCGCTCTGTTTGCAATTTGCATCGACATATTTTTACCTTCGCTTGCCACTCAAATATTCCATACATCAATCACGGGGCGATATGTTTCAAGACATCATTAGTATAGTATCGTCATTTTAAGGATCTTGAATTTGACCACTAATTAAGGATCCACTAATTTCTAAGGATCTTTATAGTGGATGGATCATCAGTTGCTCCGATCTAATCATTCCATGATTTGGTTCATCGTGTATTCAAGGCTTTAAGATTTCAAGGTATTAGGTATCGTTTGAGGAAGCGTA
>JACJUY010002358.1:61085-109661 GCA_014220935.1 Platorchestia sp. MABIK | reverse complement strand
ACCACCCTCATATCTTACACCACCCTCACATGAGATATGTAGCACCACCCTCATATCTTACACCACCTTCACATGAGATGTGTAGCACCACCCTCATATCTTACACCACCCTCACATGAGATATGTACCACCACCCTCACATGAGATATGTAGCACCACCCTCGCATGAGATATGTAGCACAAAAAGCAAGAATTGTCATCATTTTCTGTGCAGCGCACGACCCATTGACTGCCGAGACTTGCCGGCATTTTTGAGGTCCCGTATTTATTTTAGGCAACACTTGCAGAAACTAAACTGCAGCTCAGTCCAGTTGCCAGAGGAGTTATTTTCAGAACGTTACTATTACGCCACTTCAAAGCTGGTAAAATCCACTCCTGGAAAAATCAATAGAAAGTTGAAGGTATATAAATGTTATACACTGTGTCTACAGATGTTAACATAAAGATACATAAAAATACGTAAATGTAATATGGCTGTCTACAGATGTTAACATAAAGATACATAAAAATACGTAAATGTAATATGGCTGTCTACAGATGTTAACATAAAGATACATAAGTGTAATACGTGTGTCTACAGATGTTAACATTAAGAGATATAAAAATACACAAATGTAATATGGCTGTCTACAGATGTAAACATAAAATTGCTAGCGAAAATAAATGAAATGACCTTTCATCGCAGTTTAATATTGAGATATGTAAAAAGTTGTAATTTTTAAAGAAAAAGCTGCAATTTAAAAACGGAACAAAAAACGTTGATTAATAATCGAAATATAGCGAAATCAATATTTTTATCACGCCAAAAGTATTGATTCTACAGAAAATTGGTTTGAATGCGCCGGTGCGGCAACGCAGGTGGCCTCGTGGGGCTCCTTTTATTTTTAGACCTGTCCACAGGCTCTCATTATATCGATTAAAAGAGGAAATAATTTGGGCCTGCGAAGAGGGAAGGGAGAGCCCCGAGTCCCACGCGCTCGAGCATCGATTGTGTTGGTTGTTCCCAGCCTGCGGAGCGCCAGGGTTTGACCATCTTGTGGCACTGGTGGCTGTGAGTGACATGAAACGCAAGTTCACCGAACTCAAAAGCAATGTTCGTCTTTGTTAACATAATAAGTAACTTGTCACCATTTATCTTCCTTGCACACATTTCTGCTCAGACTACAAGCTTTTGAAAAACACCAAATTAAACATAAGATAAATAAAAATCGCTGTCCTGTTCTTTATCAAAATTGGCGAATGAGCGGAAGAGCCGCGCGATGAGGCGCTTTGTCCCGCAGAAAGTCCTCGAGTTCTTCAGTCTTTGATCTTGTCTGCCTCACAGTGTCTCAGAGCGATCACAGCACAGGTCTGTTTCGGTGGAACTACCGCAGTGTGACACTGACCAGACTAGTCGGATCAAGCAAGTGGAGCCCTTGAGTAAAAAAAGGATGCTTTGAACGGCATTTTAAATGAACTCGATTTGTGAGTGGTTTGGCGTATTTTTGAACCACTTTTAAAGCAAGTAAGCGAAGATTGGTGATGGTGTACAGTAGCAGGTCCATATGAAAACTGTCAATGCATGAAAGCCAATTTCCCAGATGCGTGTTTTTTGCCACATTAATTAAGGGACAGGACAGAGAAAATGAAATTTATAGTTGAAGTTAGAAGGAACGAAGTGAGTCAGACCTTTAACTTTGGTTTGCTTTCATGTCAAGTATTAGTTGGTGAATATTCTGCTCTACATTTGTAGAAAGTAATGTTAGGCTGCTCTTAAAGCCCAACAAATATTCTTATTTAAATTTGAAGAAAGTCATCTTAGATTGTTCTTGAAGCTTAATAAATATTCTAATATATGAAAAATTTCTTGAAAGTAAAGTTAGGCTGCTCTTAATAGATAATGAATACAAATTCTTGAATTCGGTGCGAGGTTCTGCCTCCCTCATCACATACCACGCTGGATGACTTGCAATAACATCCTCACAAAACCCTCAATAAACATTTGTCCTGCGCTCGCACGGCCCAGAAACATACGCTGTCAAAATGGTCATGAGCACCGACTCAGTTTTTAGAATATCTTTCATTTTGCTTCCACCTGCTAAACACAAGATTTTGCCTTAAGGAATTTTGAACTCTAATATGTGAACTAATTGAATAAACGTCTCTGAAATAATCGTTACATAGTCTCATTTTTAGAGATGGTAAAATGATTTGTTAGCTATGCTTGACGTCTCTTTCTCATTTATGGATCATGAGAATCTTTTGCGTCAGCATTATTCGATGGAAAATGTAAAAATCTTTTTGCGGAGTGGGAAGGCAATTTCCCAAAGATAGATACCAGGTTCGCACTTGTTGCGTACTTAGTAACTATCAGTAACAGCGCTGCCATTGCAGGCGGCGTGTGTGTGTCATTTATGCATAGGCTGTGCCACTGCACCTTGTCACCACTGCACACGGCAGACATGACCACTGCACACGGCGGACATGACCACTGCACACGGCGGACATGACCCCTGCACACATGGCGTAACGACGCTAACTCCACGTCAGTTCATCGGAAAGATTCCTGCCTCATGAGAGTGCAAGCAAATGGTAGTAATGAAGTATAATAATCATCCTCGTTAACAATTATTGTGGCTATCATCAAGTGAATAAGGAATGTTTTAAATAGAAGTTTCCTCAAGAAATTGATTGGAAAGTAAGGAGACTCGTCAGACACGGAGGGGAGCAGAGGCGCGGGCTGGTCAGGCAGGATATGCACGCCAGCAGGAGCAGCGGCAGCAGCAGCGGCAGCAGCAGCAGCTCCATGGACACAAGGGTGCACAAACAATGCGGAGCGCATCGTAACAGGTTACAACTGCGAGGTTTTGGCCTTTGGCTTCTGAAGGAATTTGAACTAAACAAGTGATTTTGATCATTAAATGTCATTACAGTCTGCCACTAAGCCACTCTATGTTGAAGGCAACACAAGCAGAGACGCATCAAGTTGCAGGCGATGACAAGCAAAATTCAATGTCTCGCGTAAAGTTGTGTCCGAGCAGGCCCAGACAGTCTAGCATTCAATGTGTGTGCGCTGTGCGATGGCACACATGGCTGCCACACGTAAATGGTATTCATTATTGCACAGGACAGAAATGTGAGCGCCAGGGAATTTGTCGAGTCTAGCAGCACATGGCAAACATAACGGACATGGCTGACATGGCGGACATGGCGGCCTGACTGCAGTCCAACACTCAAACGAAACATCGCCTCTGGTGATGGCTATCAAGACCTCAACAATGCCCAACGCTGTGTTTTGTAAAACATGAGCCGAAAAATATTTCGGAGGACCTGGTTAATCAATAAAATACTGCCCTGTAGCCCCCTACTTCCCATTGAAACACTAAGTTACAAATGACTAAAATTTCATGTAGCTGCAAATTTTTTTTCGAGTCTCCTTAAGAGTTTGAAATTGAAGCGTAGCTCAGAGGCTCGGGTGGGTCGCAGAACGAATGGGCAGTTTGAGAAGGGAACGGGGCAGTTATTTAGGGTAGATTAGGCAAGATATGGCGGGTCAGGCCTCCCAAATTATGCCATGATCGACCCTCATTTAGGGTAACGGCGTCCGCTCACGACATGCTTAGGGAAATTTCTGATAAATGGAGCTGGAGCGGCAGCTGAGGCAAAATATTCTCCAATCGCCGCGCCAGAACCCAGCGGAGCGGCAGCGGCTCCTCACAGACACAATGGAAAGTTGGGGACTTCTATTTAATTCGAGCTTCACATGGGAATATTACAAACTGAGCTCCAGCCTTCATTGCTCTCGCCTCAGAGAGAAAGAAAAATCTCAAACGAGTAAGTTCATTTTTAAAAACTTTATGAATATGCTGGAATTTAATCAATAACAATCATTCCTGTGTTCCATTCGTAACATAAAGAAACAGATAAAAAAAAATACTAGATAGTTAAAGCGCACACATAATGCTCGCACAGAAAGTTGTGAATGAATGTCAACAAGAATAAAAAATCTAATATTTAAGCTGCGTGATGCCACAACTGCGTATTGTCTCACTCCAAGTTGCCACAACTGCGTAGTGCCACAACTGCGTATTGTCTCACTCCAAGTTGCCACAACTGCGTAATGGCACAACTGCGTAATGCCACAACTGCGTATTGTCTCACTACAAGTTGCCACAACTGCGTATTGTCTCACTCCAAGTTGCCACAACTGCGTAGTGCCACAACTGCGTAATGCCACAACAGCCACTGCGGGAGACAATGCTGTATTCGAGGGATCATTTGAGGGCAGACAGCTATTTTGTTGAAGAGTATTTTTTTTAGCGGTAAAATGAGACATACATTGTATTTTGTTGAGATTTTTGCATTTGAATTTACAGGTTTATGAGAATTTGCCTCTGCAGTCTAATGAAGAGTCTGCCGGGAATGCTTAAACGCCATAACTGAATAAATATTCTGATACGGCAATCGGACCTGTAAAACATATCAGTCACTCACTCCCAAAAATGTTACCTGCTAGTCAGAGAACATCTTCATGATGTCGAAAGTAACGAAACTAAGGAACAGTGAAGATATTCAATTTAAATTATAGTTTTAACCAAACAACGAATGAGTTCTCGACTTAAATTCAGACGTAGAAACATTACATTGAACTCTGAACATCCCAGTGACGTCATCTGATTCTATAGTGAATCAAATAATATGTACAAAATGTGGTTATTTCGTAAGGTTGGATGCTCCCTGAGTTCCACCATATGCATCGTTCGTGGCGTGTTGTTTGGAGCGTTTCTACGCAAAGGAAATGTTTGCGTCGAGAGCTCCAATATCGGAGCGGCCGTGGGAGTGCAGAACCTGCTCGCTCGGCGCGCGGCCTACTCAAGCTCTGCAATTTTAACGATAGATCAATTTGCCTGTCGGTCGAGCAAACAAACAAGCGAGTGCGCTGCCGCTCAGACAAATTTGAAGTAAAAATAAAAGCGGGAACTCAACTCTGCATTATTTACGATGGAATCGACCAAATGCAAACACATAAGCAACGATATTTGCTCGGCCAAGTGTTCATATTTTGAGGTGGGGCGAATTTTCTCATGAAAACTGAGTTTATATATATATAATTTCCATGACTGGGTTGCATTGAACAGAATTTTGCTAACAAGCGGCGTTCCTAAATTAAGCACAGAATAAATCGTTGGATTGCGAATATTTGTCTACATGTTGAACGGTCCCTTGACTTTAATTTCACTCGGTCGTGCACTGTAGAGCGAGTTTAGCGAGTTGTGAAGTTTTGTCTGGGACCTGAACAGCGGGCCACACGGTAGGCAGGGGGCCAAATGTGAGTGAAGGATGTGGGGACGAGCTGACATGCTGCGAGGTGCAGGTGCAGCCATGGCTGCGAGGTGCAGGTGCAGCCATGGCTGCGAGGTGCAGGTGCAGCCATGGCTGCGAGGTGCAGGTGCAGCCATGGCTGCGAGGTGCAGGTGCAGCCATGGCTGCGAGGTGCAGGTGCAGCCACGGCTGCGAGGTGCAGGTGCAGCCATGGCTGCGAGGTGCAGGTGCAGCCATGGCTGCGAGGTGCAGGTGCAGCCATGGCTGCGAGGTGCAGGTGCAGCCATGGCTGCGAGGTGCAGGTACGGCAAAAATCACAGGAAGCAAAATATCGGTAAGTTACTAACTTACCGCTGTTTCTAAACTACATAGAAAAGACAAACGAAACTTACACGTGTACATCTGTGTGCACATTTGAGCCAGGAAATGAAATGATTTTATGTCAAATATTTGTGGCAACTTAATGTGTAGGAGGACGTACGATGTATAAGATTTAAATTTTAATTTATGTTTGTCAATAGATTTTATTTGCAGTGCCCAGCGAAAAATTGGGGACTCTGAAATTATCCTGGGAGGGGACACAGTTTAGTCCTCAGGCCATAGCCTGCACAGCACTCCGCTCTGCCCCCTCCCCCTCCTCTCCTCCTCTCCCTCCCCTCCCCCCATGCCAACACTGCCCTGCCGCAAAGCAACCGTGCAGCTTCATAGTGATTGTATTACTCAAATTTGTTAAGAAAATGTTGACGTAGTTAGTGCATTCTTGTGAACGAGACTACGACGCTAAAATGTCTGCGGGCACATTGTGATGAGACGCGGCTAAATGTCGCAGTGAAGGAGATGGCGACAATTTTTTCAGATATTTTTCTCTCGTGATCTCACTGTGGAGAATTTTAACATTCATTGCACTCTCTCATTGCAGTTGTAATAAATTTCAGACGTCTCGTAGTACCTACCATTATTGACAAACTAAATCACATGTTAAAATCGAAAACTTTAATTTAGTAACTGTTATAAGGAAATCTCGGTACAAAAAATCCTAAATGCAAAGAAGGCTTTTAGCTAGCCCAATTTTGGCCACCTTCAGACAAGAGCTGCTCAAATTACATTCAGTAGGATGTCACGCGGAATGAGAAATGGTGTTGAGTTAATTAAATGCTGGTTTCAATTACCGTAGACTTCCTGTGCTCATGTCGGGTGCAACACCATTGAAACAGTTGCGCCAGAAACTGTAGCTCCACTTGAGTGTCCTCAACATATTATCCTCTTATTTAAACTTTGCATCCCAGTGCTAATTAGATTTAGAACAGATTTTTGTTACATTGGTGAGTAACGAGCTCCGTGAAAATTGGAATACATGCGTCATGACCAGGTGTGTACCAATTGCTTAGTAAATGCTTCATCCCAGCCAGCAGTCGAAGTTAGTCACTCAACGGAAACTGTTTACGTAAATTGTTGTGCTCGCAAGTAAGCATAAATAGAAGCGCTTGAAGAGTGCTTCGCATAGTTGAAACCGAACTGAACGCACCTGTTATGAATAGCGACATATTTGCTTTTTTTGACCGCACTAAATGTCATCTGATCATTCTACAAGTGAAAGAGTATTTTTTGAATAGTTGTAGTATGATAGCATTAAGCTACATTTCTCTGAGTGAAGAGCGGTAACATGGGAGCCCTGAGTGAAGAGCGGTAACATGGGAGCCCTGATTGAAGAGCGGTAACATGGGAGCCCTGAGTGAAGAGCGGTAACATGGGAGCCCTGAGTGAAGAGCGTCACCACTAGAGCCCTCTCTTCAGCGCACAGCGCTGTACCGCCGCAATGACCAAGCTTGCCTGCCTAATATGACCAAGCTTGCCTGCCTAATATGACCAAGCTTGCCTGCCTAATTTGGCCAAGCTTGCCTGCCTAATATGATCAAGCTTGCCTGGCTAATATGACCAAGCTTGCCTGGCTAATATGACCAAGCTTGCCTGCCTAATATGACCAAGCTTGCCTGCCTAATATGACCAAGCTTGCCTGCCTAATTTGGCCAAGCTTGCCTGCCTAATATGATCAAGCTTGCCTGCCTAATATGACCAAGCTTGCCTGCCTAATTTGGCCAAGCTTGCCTGCCTAATATGACCAAGCTTGCCTGGCTAATATCACCAAGCTTGCCTGCCTAATATGACCAAGCTTGCCTGGCTAATATGACCAAGCTTGCCTGGCTAAAATCTCAACAACTTTCTCATTCTAAAATTTTCCAGCCCAGAAATTGAGTTGAATTTTGAAAAATTTGCCTGGACATTTTTCTTGAGAAATGAGAGCAATTTTACCTCCTTGAGGACCCTAATTCATAACAAGGTCAAAGTAAAGTTAGAAAGTTTGAAAAGAAGGGAAGCTTCGGTCTGCCATCGCAACTTTTGGCCTGAGAAGCAAAAATTTCTTCCCGCATGAGCAGTTACACCGTTTTGCCCATATTTCTGGGGTCAGTTATGCTCCTCTTAAGGATTTTTACCTCCAAAATATAAACTTAATTAAAATATGCTCACTATTCATTTTACTCAAGCGAACGGCGCTTTCTTGAGCCAGAAATTGATGTAACTTTTTCATTCATTATACCATCTATGTGTGTATATATGTGTATATAAAAGTGTATATGTGTATATATATTTATATATATATAAATGTATTTATTTACGTATATGTGTATATATAAACATGGAATTTAAAGTAACATAAATAGCGAATATTACTTTTTTCTGAATGGGCAAGGATTTTCCATCCAGATACGTGAGCACTAGATGGCAGAAGTTGGAAGTTATTGGCAGCCGAGATGATAAATATTTGTTCTGCCCTAAAACCTTCAACATGAGAACAACTCCCCACGTTCACAGAATGTTCACGGAATATACGATGCACCAAAGCTTCGGTAGATATTCAGTTGAAAGTAATTCGCTTAGGTAAAGATGCTCCGCTGGTGCAGTTGAAGTGCGCCTTCTTTACGTTTGTTCATAATGCCAGATACTGGCAAGAAAAACAGCGCTTCAATCAGTGTGCTTTTGTCAAAAATGAAGATAAAGGAAACCTCTAGAATAAAATGATTATAATGTAGCAACTATAGCGGAAGACCTGAACTGTGAAATGCTCGACATGAATAGAGATAGAGCGTGAAATGCAAGCAATGCTGATCTGAGGACGATGTGACCTCAGTGGGATAAATACATACACAGCAAATTGCCTCTTGTAACAACTAGAAAGTTGAAAAGTTTAAAATTGTCTGGATCACAACATGTGAGTTTTTATCTTCTGTGTTTATCTTCTGTGATTCTTCAAGAAGTAGGCAATATTAAAGGACGCTCGTGCGAGAACAACAAGCATACAGGTGAACAAGGAAACATGTGCGCGTGAAATTGTTGCATAGAGCGGCACTTTTGCGTCATCATCTCGCTGACATCCTGGGTTGAGGTGCTGCGCTGCCCCTCACACTCACGGTGCAACATTGCCAAGCTTTGCTTCCATCACACGTGAAAAGTGTAAGAAAAACATACTGCAACTGTTCGCAGATTTTACCTAATTTCGGGAATACTTCGATTTGAATTGTCAAATGGAATACGCCATTGCCTTGCTTTTGAAATTAGGTAAATTATTTCAGCTGGTGAATGAATCACTTTTGTGTTTTAGTTGGTGTTCTTCTTTAATGGCCGCACGGGCGTGAGCGTCGCACGTCCGCTTTAAGTTATCTGGTCGTATAACAGCCGCAGTCATCTTTTGTGCTGAGTAGTTTGTTTGACACAACTTTATTTATGCCAAATTCTATACAATAACTAGTTTTATGCTGCAAAATGTAATTTGAATAGATAATTTGAGAGAAATGTGAAGCTGCGGTTCCTTACCTATCAACAGGTGGGACAACAATGGCTCCATAGCCACACTACATCGACAGCAGGAACAGGGACCCAGACTCAGCACCAGCACTCTGCACACACACACACATAACAGCACTCTGCACACGACATGACAGCATTCAGCACACACGACATGACAGCACTCAGCACACACGACATGACAGCACTCAGCACACACGACAGGGTCAGCTTAGCCATGTAAAGCTTCAACACGAGTGTCTGCCTCTGCAGTTGGTGCTTCCCTTCCTTTTCCCTGAGGTCTCATGGTAAGTTGGCCCGGCTTGTCGCACGATATCTCACCCTGCGGTTGGCGTTACCTCAGCCTCTTCTGCTCAGTGATAGCGTCAGCTGTTTTGTGACTCATTTGTTCCGTGAGCTTCTTGAGGTGAACTAAGACATTCGCGTCAGTTTTGGAACTTCTTGCTTGCAGCTTCCCTCAGTAAATTTAGTGATCATTTGGTGCACATCGTTCGCTTTTTCAAAGACTTCCGCTAGTCTGGGGCTTCCCTATTCAACTTGGAGGATAAATTGGCTAAGTTTTCCAGTGTTTACGCTCACAGGTGACGAAATACAACAGATGAAAACATTTACGTAGGTGAGGCGGAGGATTTTAAAATTAAATCAGCTTATGTCAGTGGAAATTTTATTGAGAATTGGGTGCGTATTTTTTATCAATTCCTTGTGACTTGCTCACTGCATTACTGAGAGTTTGTGACCTGTGACTTGCTCACTGCATTACTGAGTGTTTGTGACCTGTGACTTGCTCACAGCATTACTGAGTGTTTGTGACCTGTGACTTGCTCACAGCATTACTCAGTGTTTGTGACCTGTGACTTGCTCACTGCATTACTCAGTGTTTGTGACCTGTGACTTGCTCACTGCATTACTGAGTGTTTGTGACCTGTGACTTGCTCACTGCATTACTGAGAGTTTTTGACCTGTGACTTGCTCACTGCATTACTGAGAGTTTGTGACCTGTGACTTGCTCACTGCATTACTGAGAGTTTGTGACCTGTGACTTGCTCACAGCATTACTGAGTGTTTGTGACCTGTGACTTGCTCACAGCATTACTGAGTGTTTGTGACCTGTGACTTGCTCACAGCATTACTCAGTGTTTGTGACCTGTGACTTGCTCACTGCATTACTGAGTGTTTGTGACCTGTGACTTGCTCACAGCATTACTGAGTGTTTGTGACCTGTGACTTGCTCACAGCATTACTGAGTGTTTGTGACCTGTGACTTGCTCACAGCATGACTGAGAGTTTGTGACCTGTGACTTGCTCACAGCATTACTGAGAGTTTGTGACCTGTGACTTGCTCACTGCATTACTGAGTGTTTGTGACCTGTGACTTGCTCACTGCATTACTGAGTGTTTGTGACCTGTGACTTGCTCACTGCATTACTGAGTGTTTGTGACCTGTGACTTGCTCACTGCATAACTGAGAGTTTGTGACCTGTGACTTGCTCACTGCATAACTGAGAGTTTGTGACCTGTGACTTGCTCACTGCATAACTGAGAGTTTGTGACCTGTGACTTGCTCACAGCATTACTGAGAGTTTGTGACCTGTGACTTGCTCACTGCATTACTGAGTGTTTGTGACCTGTGACTTGCTCACAGCATTACTGAGAGTTTGTGACCTGTGACTTGCTCACTGCATTACTGAGTGTTTGTGACCTGTGACTTGCTCACTGCATTACTGAGAGTTTGTGACCTGTGACTTGCTCACAGCATTACTGAGAGTTTGTGACCTGTGACTTGCTCACTGCATTACTGAGTGTTTGTGACCTGTGACTTGCTCACAGCATAACTGAGTGTTTGTGACCTGTGACTTGCTCACTGCATAACTGAGTGTTTGTGACCTGTGACTTGCTCACTGCATAACTGAGAGTTTGTGACCTGTGACTTGCTCACTGCATTACTGAGAGTTTGTGACCTGTGACTTGCTCACTGCATTACTGAGAGTTTGTGACCTGTGACTTGCTCACTGCATAACTGAGAATTTCAACAAAGAAAGAACCGGCAAAGCTAAGGAAACGCGCGATTCATTTGGGAGGGCAAACACATTTGAGAATTAAAGCAGCAGCGAACCGGCCTCTCGCTGTTGTGTGGCACCTGTTGTGCTCCCCTGCTGGTGTGGCACCTGGTGTGGTCCCTTGCTGGTGTGGCACCTGGTGTGCTCCCCTGCTGGTGTGGCACCTGGTGTGGTCCCCTGCTGGTGTGGCACCTGGTGTGGTCCCCTGCTGGTGAGGTACCTGGTGTGGTCCCCTGCTGGTGTGGCACCTGGTGTGGTCCTCTGCTGGTGTGGCACCTGGTGTGGTCCCCTGCTGGTGTGGCACCTGGTGTGGTCCCCTGCTGGTGTGGCACCTGGTGTGGTCCCCTGCTGGTGAGGTACACTAGCAGGGCTGCATGTCACCGAGCACTCACGCCACCCTCCCAACTTTGCCACAAAAATGTCCTAATTTCAACAAAGAAATCATTTCATAGTGCTGCGTTTTATTCAAGAATGAGACAACATTGAGCAATTTATGAAAAAGAAATCATTTCATGGCTTGGCCATGCACCATCACACCACCAGCACTCCTGGTGATGTAACATTTCAATGCTGCTATGAGGCAGCATGGTGCGAGGGGTACAATAGAGTGGGGCATTTCTATTGTTAGATTACAATTATCACATAAGAAATTTAAAGTTTGATCTAATGATAACCAGAATGCTTATTCTCCGTAAACAGGGAATCGTTAAATTGTGCGTTGATTTTGTTTACTTTGAATCCTTTAATTTTTTTATACCCATTCATTTTCCTTATTTCATTGATTGCGCAACTAATTTTAATGATTAGACATGAAGGAAGACCTGATTTGTCTTATTCTATTTGCAGATTACTCCCTCAAAATAGGTTTAGGCTCGAAATGTCATAATTACAATGACACCAGGGGAAATATTTCCATTGGTTTCATTGTCAAGTCGTTTTGTTATAAAGAAATTGTTAGTAGGAGCTGCTTGGTGAGGAAATTCCTGGTGGGTGTGGCCAGCGCTCGCTGGGTCGCTTATAGTAATGCGTTGTTAGCTCACATTGAAGTAATGCGTTGTTAGCTCACATTGAAGTAATGCGTTGTTAGCTCACATTGAAGTAATGCGTTGTTAGCTCACATTGAAGTAATGCGTTGTTAGCTCACATTGAAGTAGTGCGTTGTTAGCTCACATTGAAGTAATGCGTTGTTAGCTCACATTGAAGTAATGCGTTGTAAGCCCACATTGAAGTAGTGCGTTGTTAGCTCACATTGAAGTAATGCGTTGTTAGCTCACATTGAAGTAGTGCGTTGTTAGCTCACATTGAAGTAATGCGTTGTTAGCTCACATTGAAGTAATGCGTTGTTAGCTCACATTGAAGTAATGCGTTGTTAGCTCACATTGAAGTAATGCGTTGTAAGCCCACATTGAAGTAATGCGTTGTTAGCTCACATTGAAGTAATGCGTTGTTAGCTCACATTGAAGTAATGCGTTGTAAGCTCACATTGAAGTAGTGCGTTGTAAGCTCACATTGAAGGTGTGCGTTGTAAGCTCACATTGAAGTAATGCGTTGTAGGCTCACATTGAAGGTGTGCGTTGTAAGCCCACATTGAAGGTGTGCGTTGTAAGCCCACATTGAAGTAATGCGTTGTAAGCCCACATTAAGCACCCTCATACATTGCATCAGGAAAGACTTCTATAAAATGAGACAGTTGGCTCTTTTTACTTTTGGATTCGAGGGGGAATATCATCGTGTTGAATCGTTAAAAAGAACTGAACCGAACGTTGGGACAAAAAAAGGATCTGAAGCAATTTGTCTAAATGCGACTCACGTCAGGCGTGCCCGGCCTGGGCACATCTCCGCAGCTCCACCCAAGAACTTATGAGAGCATTTCGAGCTCTGGCTGGTGTAAAGAGCACAGCAAGTACAGCAAGTATTTACTGTCGGATTTAGACAGAGTAGAAAAAAAATCATTCAGAGCCAGGTAATTCACTGAAAATAAAAAGGTGTGTGATGAGAGTATTTTGAGTAAAGTGGTTCCATCTTAAATGTTCGTTATTTTATTGCCATTATTTGGGTACATTAAGCTAGAAAAAATTTATAAAGCTTCCTAAAATTTCCAGAAGCACATATATTGAAAATCAAGTGTGATCATCGCAATCAGCACTTCTCCAGATTTTGTTCAAGATCGATGCTCAGTGAATACAATGTCGAAACGCAAAGAATTCGGAAGCAAAGAGTTGGATTTCGTAATGAAGAATTAGCTGGTAAACATATTGCTGAACGTGAGGAGATTTTATGCTCTGTAGGTGCAACACAGCGGAAGCATCGAGAGGCTACTCGCACGGCCAGTTTGTGAAGCGACGGAGCTGTGTGTAGATCACGGGCTGCTCTCGTTGCTAAATGCTGCGTAAGACAAGCACTGAGCTCGTCACAACTCCTACATGCCTACGGAACACTGAACTTGCCGGTAGTTCACGTCAATCGAATGGTTATTACACAATTGCATCAAAGTGGCTTAATGCATGACACTCACTCCTCCCAGAACTCTTCCTCTTACAGCAGAACATATGAAAAACCGTTTAAAAATTTTTCCAAGATCATCTTGATGAAGGAATTGAGTTTTAGAAACTGGTTATATGGTCCGATAGTTGTATGGGCCGATAGCTGTGTTGTTGTGGGGCCCAATGAAATGAAAGCCAAATTGAATTTATGCGAGACGGCAAACAGAGAATACCTGTGATCTACAAACACCTTCCCCTGCCACCAAGTGAGAGGTAGGCAGCCTCATGGCGTGGGGTAGTTTTACTCCCCATGCTGAAGAGGAGAGCCAGCTCACTGATGGGAAGGTGGAAAGTTCCATACCCAGGCCCACACTGGAGCAGCAGCTGCTGCTGAGGGTGAGAACACGCTACGGCGGGCGCAGCGCGACTATGAGCTCAAAGCATTAGGAGAAATTAACAACAAAAAATGATTTGTAAGTAAGAAAATTATAGCCTTTCTGTGGTTTGGCAAATCGCCTGACCTCAATTCCTATGAAAATTTGGGCCAAATATTCGGAACGGTTGGACACAAAAGAGTCTAGAGAACCTTGCTGATTTGAGAATTTTCTTCATGTGGGAATGGAACAAGATACCTCAAATGAAGTATCAATGGTTATTTTTCAATTAAAATAATCGTCTTTTAGCTGCTATTGCAAATTAATGTCTTGTCGCTAAATTCGGAAGACTTTCTCCATTTCTATATTTTTTGGTTGTCAATTGATTTTATGATATTTTACGTCGCATATTCTGGTAGAAATATGTTCTCTCAACTTCTTGTACTCCTTACTCTAAACCAGAGCTCGAAAATTTCAAATTCCGTCAGAAGTAAAGTTGTGCAAACACTCGTGTCCTGGCAGTGTCTGTGTGGAACAAATTCCGTGCAACTGAGCTGCAGGAAATACCGCCCTGGATATGCTCAAGTCCAGCACCAACGAAATACAAAACAAACGATGCTGTGCGAGCGATGATTTGTCAGGTACAATCTGGGTCGCTCAGCCGTGTTTGCCTCCACCGATGATCCGCACCTACCGCACATCGTCACCGTAAACAGATGCTAATTTACGGTTCCTTCATAAGGCGTGATGAACAGCTTCAGGCTCTGCCGCTTGTGGATGACCTGATTTAGCCCATCTGTGCATGGCACGAGTCGGATCTTGATAATTAGACGGACGAGGCGCGTTGCAACGGAGCTTGTTTACGGCCGTCACCCTCACTCACGGCAGGCGCTCGTGAAGTGCCACCAGGCGGCCGTGGGTGTTACCACGGTAGAAAATACAAAGTATTCATTTCTATGGGGAAAATACACCTCCAATCGTTCCGCTAGCCAGTAGAACGGCTTTAGTTCAAACAAACTTTACGACGTCACCATTGCGATGGTTTTAATTGCTTTTGACTGAATGCTCTACAGTTTGGTTCAAGACGACCTCATTTTTTATGTGCGCGTCAATGCCTACAGCACAACAAGAGCAGGGATACTATGCAAAGCAAAGCTCTTTATATTACAGTACATCTGATGAGTATAAAACTGGAAAAATAAGGTTTTTTGTTCATGGATGAGCATAAATTGCCAAAGCAAATTGCGCAGAGCTAAATAATCATTTTAGTTTAGAAAATTGATGACTGATTACGCACATCTCCAAAAAATCAATTTTATGCGGTAGTTATGCTGAGTATCAGAGAAGAGAGAGGTAACAAAGAAACTATTTCAGCATACCGAGGGCTCATTACTGCGGAGTACAGTTCAAAATTTGCGTCACATCTTGGTAAAATATGAATTACATTTTAATGACATATAACTTCTAAGGAAACACTGCTACTTATTTTTTATCATTGTTTTGGTCTGTAACTAACTAAATGATATTTTTTCGTACTTCAGAGTATGGACGGCGTTAAGCTCTGTAGTGATGAGCGTATACTGATGGCCCGTACAATATGGTCGACTTCTGCGGTGTAATGCAATTGAGTATCAGCGGAGCGCGCCGGGTCTATAGGCTCTGCGGCCCGCGCTCTGTTGGTCGTCGGAAATTGATCGGACCAAAGTCAACACGCTGGCTGGCTCCCGCAGCAACTTTGCTGCGCTCTCCGTAAAACAAAGGCCGGATAAGATTACGCCTACCGAAATTATTGGATAATTGCGGCTGCAGATGCACTGGGCCACAGCACGACGCTCAACTTGCCAGTCTACGCTCAACGCAAACACTCGCGACTATGCACACTCGAGAGCGCTATTAGGTTTACAGAGATAAATTCAATTTTTCATTCAACTCGTAAACCTACTCTGAAAATTTTGCAAGGTAAATTTACTCTGAATGAAAATCATTATAGTTAGAGAGACTAAAAGCTATCAGTCTGAAAAGTCGGTGAAAAGGCGTGAGGACTGAACAGAATTTAATTCTAAAAAATCAATTTACATTGGTTTATCGTCTCATTACTAAAGTTCTGTTTGCTTTGAGCGGAAACAAGTAGTGTTGGAATGCCACGGTCGCACGCCTCACGCAGGGTCAGGCTGTGCTGCTCACGGTGGAGGAAACAAGGTAGAGTCATCTCCGTGGAGGGAAATACACCTGCTCTTGTTCGGCTAGCCAATAGAACGGCTTTATTTTAAGCAAACTTTATGACGTCACCATTGCGAGATGTCGTTAGGCCAATAGTGGTCTCGTATTTGGGGCTAGCAGTGTTGCTAGATTCAATTTCAGCGCTGCTATTGGTTTGTTGCCATGATGTCAGCATTGCGACATGTCGTTAGGCCAATAGTGGTGCCAGATTTGGGGCTGCTCACCTGCCCCCTGCACAACTTTAGCCAGCCATTTCCCTAGGCCCCTGACGTTATTGTTATCTGTAGATCGTTGGTAGTTATGAAGTTTTATAAGCCAATACTTCAGTCAAATCAAACTTAACCTGACCTACTCTACCCTCCTCTACACTAGCTCAAGTTTGTTAGGTTGAGCACTAACTGAACATTCATTTAATTAATCTTTAAGCAACTGAAGGGGTGCAAATTATTGCCCTACAAGGGCAAATGTTTGGAGGCACGCAGTTGTCCGATAGAGGGGACCGTTGTCCGGGGGGCAGGTATCTAGGACTAGGAGGCAGTTGCTTCGAGGGAGGAGGGGGGGTGGGGGGGGGGTGGCTATAACTGTCTTACAGGCAGGAGCAAATGTCCGAGGGCTGCTATTTCAGAATCCTCTGGAGACGCGCTTGGATACTTTCATCCTATCTTCAATATCACTGCTACAAATTAATGCAGTGAGCTGTAATTCGAGGGTACAAAAGATTTTTTTTGATGAATCATTTAAACACAGAGTACACGAAATCGTACGAGCAAAATAACTTTTAAAATTTTTTGAAAATTGCAGGTGCAGTGACGTCATTATTTTTAAGACTTCAGAACGATATTTCAGCTACGTGAGTCTGACCTTATCACACAAAAAGATATGGAAATCATCGTGTATTCAAATTATTTCATTATCATACATGGTTTTGGGCCATAGAAGTAGAGTCCAAACAAGCGCCAGGCCGAGGCTGGGAAGCCAAGCGCAAGCAGCGAACGCTCGCCAAATTTGAGGCCCTGGCCAGCGCGTTACAGGAGCCCGGCATTCCTCTGTGTAATCTGACGAGTATTAAATTCCCTTGAGCTCATTTTTGAGAAAAGCTCCAAGGGAGAAAAATAGGAGACAAATTCTCAACCAGTCGTCTCTTTTGCACGGACGTTCTACCAGCATTGAAGCAAAATGATTTCCAAGCAAACTGGACACCGGCGTATTTCTCAAACACTTGAAACTTTTGTGTACAAACATGAATGCCCAGTTTCGTAAAGAGCTTTCACTTTAGGATGATGAATTGAGAATTCTTTGAATCGTTGAATTTTGAACACTTCAAATACACTCAATACGCAGTGTGCTATTTTTTATCTCAGCTTTAAATTTTACAGATATTCGCTGGACAACGTCCAGACAAACCCTCGGGGGGACTTTCAAAATAGCCATCATATTTTTTAAATATCTGGATGCATATTTATATTTAACTAGGACTTTTCCTACGTTATAATCAGAATTATAATCAAATCCTTACGAGCATTTTGGCAAAAGTTTATACCAGTGCATTTTTGGAGAGGCGTAAATTTCAGATGCCAGGATTTAGATGAAAAAAAAATTGAGTTGGATTGAGATCATGTGGAGTAGAGATCATTTCTACTCCCTCCTAAACTTTCTGAAATAGTCATGGTATCTCTTGTGGCCTTTTGATGTGGGAAAGGGTTACTTGTCCTGTTGGGAAATGAGCGAATAGATCTTGCAGTGCTTTCTGGCTGCCTTACGGATTTATGGGTCTTGATTTGGCTTTCACACTATGGTCAAGATGAATTTTTCACGAGTGAAGACTGGCCAATGGAAGTTTGGGTAGTCAGTAAAGAAATTCCTCATCAATACGTCCTTTTGGGATTTGAACATTGTCTCAGCAGCGGTATGTGATCCCACGGAAAACACGATTTCATGTGTCAAACTTCTCATTTTGAATTTGATAAGAAAACAAAGGTTTCCTCTACTGCTTGATTTTACATTAGAGATCAATGAGTTACTGAGACTTTTGGATCTTGAAAAAAGACAATGGTTAGTGTTTTTTGATAAGGTTGCTCTTTCTTCGTTTTCTCGTTTACATTCACTTGTCACGAGAAGTTGCGTGTTAGCCCTTCTCAGTTTCGCTCGACCCTCTCTCTGACGGCTGTTCGAGAAGTTCAAAGGCGATCGAGCCGAGGGCAGACTTCAGTAGCTCCAACTCGGTCGACCCGACGCTGTGCTCTATCTTTTGACTCCTCCGGCAACTTGACTACCTCTGATGCTTGTGGCGCCTTCGCTGGCAGCGCAATTCCGTGCAACATGAGCTGGACGTCTGCCATTCGTTTTCGTGAGTGTGCCGAGTAATAACGAAGTATTTAGAATAATAAGAAGACTAACATTAAACAGTCATAACAACCATTACCTGATTAAAAAATCATTTTGACGATGTTTCTAATAATGTTAAGAATTACTCGAAGCTTTCCCGGCTGTCTAGTACGGGTAACGTCACATTAGTTTATTGCGTCAGTCCTGGTACTCGCGCACTTAGACTTCAGTAGAGTCATCAGGGGACGATAGCTGCTGCAGAAGTTGCGACAGTGCTAATATTGCTGATAATGAAGAAAGCTGCCGAAGCATCGGACCGCTCTTTTGTGAAAAGAACGCATGTTGAAATATGTTAGAATGTATGAACTGTACTTATCTGTGAAAATTGATGACTGTTAATATGATTGTAATTTTTTCTCTTCCACGCCAACTTTTGTGTCTGTACATGGTTGTGGTCTGGCAGCGCTGGACTGGAGTTGGAATACGAGTTTGGCTCTCGACTTGTTCCTGCTGCTCTGTTCTGTACCACACAATACTAATCAAAGGTGATCTCAGATCCAAAGTTAGAATACACAGTATGAACTTAATCATTGTGCACACATAATTAACTTAACCATCGAACGCAATTCCTTCCTTAATTAAATGAAACCTAATGAGAGATCTAAGAGAGACACAAACGATTGGAAACAGACTCGAGGTACAAAGGAGATGATGGTAGCTGCACGCAGACGTTCAAACGTAAGCAGGTGCTCTGAGAGAGAGAGAGAGAGAGAGGGCTTCACCGCTTCAGAGCGTTCTCCTATCTCAGATTACGTTAATTATTGCAGTCATTTGAACATAAGTTGGTCCTCCCATTTCTGAATCAGGTATAATTAGAACAAAAATATATGGAGCTCAAATTTCTCTGTGCGGCTCTTGATAAGTGGCTTCAAAACCGAGGATTTTACCTCACACATTCCATGTTACATTTGCACTTACGTAATTTATGCTCTTAATTTTGATTGTTATGGTTTATTTGTTGTATAAGTTTATACCCTACATTTGTGTTGAACATGTTTACGTTAAAAGGTTTAATTTCTGTAAAATTTATTTCATTTCTGCACAATCTAAAACATTTATGACTGTCGTTCAGCGTTTCGTATCATGTGTCTTTGATGCTGATGAAAATGTGCTTTACCATGTGGTCTTCTGCTGAACGGTTGTACCATACTGAAAAAAGTAGCAGTTAGAGCAAATTTTACGGTAAAGCGTTCTCTTTCGAGGAACAAACTCGTACCTGTGCTACAAGCGGTTCAATTTTCGAACACAAAAATCAACAACTCTCAATGCAATGTTCATTGACTTCATTCATGTGTATCTAAAAATATAATAAATCTGTACTGTATCTATTGTAGAACATTTTCACTGCCCCATCTACCTGATTTATTTTTTCCCCCCTTAAATATCCCTTGCGTTATATTCCGTGCCATTAACACCTCACGGGAAATCGCGCAAGATTTCGAATTCAGTGGAGCCAAGAAACAGATGAAGACGCGCTTGACAAACAGCTCTCCAGAGCCTGCCGCTTGACTGATCTCAGGTCCGCTGTGCTGGATTCCACTGAACTATCGAGGGCAAATGTTTCCCTTACTTTAACGGCAAATCTTTTAGGCTCTGTGAGATCAAAGTTTCTAGAGGTAAATACGAGTTACTAATTTAACTTCAATTAATATCAGGGCCCTTCTTTCTTCGCGTATAGTTACGGAAACGCAAATAAATACATAGTTTCCTATCTACTTTGAAGTAAATTCAGGAAAATGATGACAAGTGTGTAGCTACTACTTAACATTTTCTTAGGCAAGAAAATTGAAGGTTTTGCTCAGTGACTGGAAGCGAAAAAATCAACGCTCCGTCACACGCTTCATCGGTCGAACGAATTTAGGATTGACGGAGATCGCCTCGCAAAGGTGTTTGCTCGCGAGCGCATTGTATTTTCAAGAATACCATTTCACTGTTCACTGTTCCTTTTTCTGTTCCCTTCAAAACGTTTTACAAGTGATCCCCTACAACGCTATGGAAGTTCCGCAGAGGTCAGTTCATCGTGGAGTTGAAAGCCAAAGCACTGAACTTAGTGTAAAATTATGAGGGTCACATATTGTGAGGCGTTGTGTGTGTACACTCCCAGCCACCCTCTCGTGGCGCTGCAGCTCAGCGGGGCGGGCGGGAGGAGCGAAAGACTTGGCTGCCCATTCTGTCTCGAGAGACTCGACAAGCTCCTGGCGCTGTTCCAGCAACTTCATTTGCTGCTGGCACCAGTTTTTTGGACTTGATATGAGCCTGATTAGCATCCGCTGCCAACTTATAAAGATGCTATCGCACTCGCCTCTGTACAGTAGCTCTGATGGGCATCGAGGGCTTCATTTGCTAGCGCAGCTCGCCTCAACGGGACGAGGTGTGCGCAAGTTGGAGGGTTGCAGCAAATGTTTAGCCATCGGTCAGGTACACTTCAACACAATATGACATCGGGGACATGATGTACTGAAAATCATTCAAAACCTTTAATTGCAATGTATGGGAGATTTGCAAACAATAATTCTACCATTTTATTCTTCCAAATATCAAGACCAAAAGTTCACCTACAGAATGGGATCCATGGAACTTAAGCTAACGACGGCAGGTCAAATATTTACCTTACTGAATTCTTTGGTTGTTTTGTTAACAAGTTTTTCAATTGTACTTTGACGACGGCCAGCGCACAGAGACCACCACACACAGTGGCGTGCAGGTGTTGTCTTCCCAGCGCTCCGTGAGCATCTCAGCAGCGAAGACTCTTCCTTCACCTCATGTCACTCTGGAAAACACAGGATCTTCGAAGTTGCTGGCAGAAAAAAATCGCGGATGTTTCCTCGCCGCCGAGCTCTGAATGTGCTCAAAAAGCTGAGTTTGTATTCCACGAGCGCAGCGGAGAGAACCGATGAAAACAATGGCGCCTCGGGGTGATATTTCCAGTCATTGTATCGGCTTGTTTTGAGCAGTCACTCGAAAATACCTCCGCTCCTTCTGGGCTCTAAGAAACCATATCCGGCTCAAATTTGCCGAAATTACAAGTTCTTGAGATAACACCTCTTTGAAAAAGCATGTAATTTGAGAAGGATAAAATTTTTAGTAGGTCATATTCGTTAGCCATCAATAGTTAAGATTTAAATTGAGAAAAATGAGAAGTATTTTATATTTTGGTTGTGCATTTAGATTCTGTTTTTAGCGTTAGTTCCAAGTCAGTTTGTGAGTTAGATGCTGGTATGACAAGGCTTAGAAATGTTGATGTGTTTGTACTCAGAACGTTCACAAACAAGCCAGATTCAGGTACTACAAGACAAGGAATGTTAAAGTAAGAAGTCCATTTCATGTCAGTCGCTGATAGATAATTTTATCCCACGAATTAGAGCTAAACTGCAACGTGCTGCTTCGTCTCCTTCGAAATTGTACAGCTAGCGACGGAATGATCCTTAAGTCAGTGTTCTTTGGAAGCTCATTTCGGACTTCTCGCTTCTTCCGACGCGCTGGGGAGTTTTGCACTGCGCGTTGAGTTGGGTTGTTCCCGTGGCTGCAAAGCGTAAATAACAGAACGAATGCTGCAAGCAGGTGAGTCTTCAGTGTCCTCGTGTCTTCGTAGAACGTTTGTGCTTCCACTCCTGTGAGAAACGTCCGGATCAGTTACTTGGTGATTCATTAAGTCCTCTGTGTGATGCGCTTTTCTCTGTAGCTGCTCTGGAGATTCTTCCTTTCTGCGGAAGGGAACAACGTTAACTGGTGGAATCAATACTGTCGTCATTTAATGAGCAGCTGTTCCTGTTGGATTCTCTATTTGACATGTGTCTTGCGGTCACAAAGTTTTCATTAGCATCATTAGCAGAAGACGCAGCTTGTTCACCCTGCAGGATAAGTCAATATTTTGTGCAGCAGCAGTTCGTTTACCTGTCTATGTTTATATTAATTAATGCTTAAATCTGGCGTCTCCCACTTTACTGAGCGGCGCGCCGTCTGTTGAGGTGAGGTCATGGCGGTCTGTGTGGCGGGATGTAAGGGCCAAGGTCTCGTTGATGTAACGAGCCCCGTCTGCCTGCATTGTGCCTTCATTCTCGCGAGGATGCTTGCCACGATCGCACGATTTGACTTACTTTTTAGACTGAAGGTGAGTGCTTCAAAGTGTCGAAGTAGATGATCTGGTGGTAGTCGCCTGAGGTCATTGGTTCCGCTGCGAACAATGGCAAAATCATCTGAAGAACGCCGTTATTGTTCAAGTAAGTGTATTGATTTTATGTTCATTGTAGAGCGGCAGAGAACTTGTTATGCCTTCATCCTGCGCTGTAATTTCGATTTTTGTATTTTAAGGATGTCTTCAACATAAATAAACCATGCGCTTTTTGCTGTCATACGTATCATACATAGACATTATTGTTTCCTTATGGTGTTTTGGTGCACTACAACTCGCTCTTCCCTTCGCTCGGAGCTTTAAAAATTAGCATTTAATTTTTTTTTTTTCGTACTGTGGCTGGAGATACTTTACTCGGGTCATCAGTGTGGCACATCAATTCATCACCCGGAATTTCAAACAGTTGTTGATGCAAAGGTGAAAATAAGGTTTATCGGCCAGAAATGATTTCCAGTCTGAGAGAGACCAGTCATTCGCGTACCTCATCTTCGGTAGAGTAAGGTCACCTTTGAACGAGCAAACTTCATTTACTGTAGATTGAGACCAGCAACATCCTATGTTCCGATTTCGTTCCTTTTGAGCATAGAGTCCATTATCTTTCTCTGCTTCATTGACGTTTTTTTACACCTGCCTACAACGCTATTCAGAGTATGCCTACAACGCGATTTAGAGGCCTACAACGCTATTTAGAGTAAGACTACAACGATATTCAGAGTAGGCCTACAACGATATTCAGAGTAGGCCTACAACGATATTCAGAGAAGGCCTACAACACTATAATTAGCCTAGGTAAATTCGGAGAGTTAATTTCATTTGGGTTGTGGGTATTTTTTATTAAATCGTTAATGTGAACGCACGAAAGCATGAGTTAGTTATTTTCATGAAGTAGATAATCACTTGTAAAATGAGTATTTGATTTTTTAGCACACTTGAGGCCTTGAATAATCGTGAAATTCTTCGAACAAGTTAGGTTTAGTCGCTCATCATGTGTGTTGCAAAACATATTAAACGAATGTAAAGCGCTTCATCACGACCGAGTTTAGAGATGGAGCTCTTACTCTTGAATCATACTCTTCATTCCCTGTCGTTTGCAAAACTCTCGTTTGCAAGGTTGCGATCTACATCTGTGTTGTTGCTCCCTTGCTGCTTCCATGACCATCGCATCAGGTCACGGCTGCGTCATGCCATCCTGAATTGCACGAAGCCTTCGCGTCTCTCGTGAAGGTTGCCTCTAAATCCCTTTCATTTTATAAATAATATCACCTCGTCAATGCTACATTTCAGGACGTCTGGTCTTTTAGAGACAATTTTCTCGCTGCCACGTCATATTCAGGTGTTGCTTGAGAGGCCGACGTGATTGATTGTTCCTGGCGCGACGCTGTAACGCCTCCTGTGCCTCGTGTTCTGCTCACAACACCGCCACGTCGCGCCGCTGCGCCGAAATTTTGTGCCGCTGGTGATGAATCGAAGGGACGAAATTAAGTTAGTAGAACTCTAGCGTTGATTTCCATGGCACGGAGCTAACTAGGCTGAGGACCTCAAGAGTCGTGCGGCGGTGCTTTTTGTGTCAAATGAGTGTATAAAGAAATTCAGCTTCCTATGATTAATTGTATGATTATAATTTATGTATTTATAATTCTATAAGAAATATTTTTAATTATATAAAACATATTTGTAATTATAGAAAAAATATTTACAATTCATTATAATTATATAATTATAATTATTAATGAAATGACTGATGATAAATGAGAAGTCGTTTTTTGGGGGCTCGACATTAGTCGGCGCCGCCCGACTGAGCAATCGAGAAAAGGAAATATCACACTCCCACATGTCGCGCTGTATCAGAAGAGTTCAGGTCTCCACTACACAATTTGTGTCCCGCGGTCTTCTACAATAGCTTCAACCTTCGAGCACTTCAGGCGACACCTAACAAGGTTGTACGATTCACGCCGCTCCTGTCGCAGGGAAGGAAAATCGCAGCGAATTTTCTCAATTGATTGCAACGAGGCGACGTGGCGGTGTTGCCTCGACGGATTAGGTCGCCTACTTCGGAAATTAAAATACTGACGAGGTAAGCATGCTGCCAATGTGGACATGCTCTCAATATGAATATGCTTTCAAAGTGAACATGTCCTCCACATGAATAAGCACCCATGGTGAACCTGATCTAAAGGTGCATAGGGATTTCAAGGAGAAGATGATCACAAGGTAAACATGATCTTAAAATAACCACACTCTCAAAGTGAACATGTTTTCAAGATGTTAACATGCTCTCACAGCGAAAATGCTTCGCAGGGGAAGAAGTTCTCAGATGTAAATCAGCGAAGTTCAAACGTTGCCATGGCGACGCGCAGGAGTGACCTAATCCGTCGGACGCTGTGCAGAACAACACACTAGCGGGTTGTGGTGAATACAATCCTCTCCAAAAATGAGTAAAATTTTATGGATAAAATGAAAATGATAATGTGAGTTGTACGTTTATGAGCCGGCAGTGTTGTCTCTGGTGCCATCGTAAGAAGGTTAATTTCTCATGGATACGAATGGAGGGACGCGCCACGCAGTTGCCCGCCATTGCTTCACTGGCGGTCTGGCGCTCTCAGGTGCGACAGCGTCAGAGCAACGAGCGCAAATGCGGAGGAAAGCATTTGAACTGCAGAGCAAACGGAGCTTTTTTCTACAAGTGAGCATTTCAGAATAGAAACCTCTGCAGCGTGACTCGAGCTGAGGACTAAATGAATTCAAATCGCTTAGATACTTCACCGGTTTTTCAGGTTTTATGGAAATATAAAACGAGTCGTCTACTCTGCTAAGCATCCGGGGAAAAATTAAGCAGAAGTATGAATAACAAAAAGCGATAAGTGCATTTGAATTCATCGTATTACATTGAAATTGGCGAATAAGAAAAGAAAAACGTTTCAATAAATTAAGTCATCTTCGATTTGTGGAAGAAATATAGAATGAAAACAATGAAATGATAAGGCGTCGAATGTAGAACAGATGGTCTCAGTAAATTATAATAAAACCACTTAACAACACAAAAAAGCGCCGCACTTCCAGGATGATTAAGTGTTCCTGCACTTCCTGCATCATCTTCTAATGCAAACAAAGAATAATTCTTCTCTGTGTACTTAGCCTGCAACAGTTTTTGACTAAAAATAGAAGCTGTAAATTCTCCACGATATCGTATGAGGTGCATTACAGCAGGATGTTAGATGAGGTTCATTACAGTAAGATGTTTGATGAGGTGCATTACAGCAGGATGTTTCATGAGGTGCATTACAGTACGATGTTTCATGAGGTGCATAAGAGTACTCACCGAGCAGACTCTTGACCTCGTCCCTGGTGAGGTAGAGGTTGAGGTTGGCTCTCGCGAGGCAAGGGAGCGCCAGCAGGCAGCAGCACCACAGCAGCGCCCGCCAGCGCGCCGCGTCTCCGCCCCACATCAGCGTCCGAGTGCCTAGCTCCAGCTCTCGTGTTCTGGCATCATCTAACGCAGGCCTAACTTCACTCTATTTCAGGCCCAATTTCATTTAAATTGGGCCTGATAATTTAAAACACACTCAATGTATCGATTCTCACGGTTTTGAAACTTTCTTCTTTCACACGTTGAACTTAATGGAAAATTAAGCGAGGGGAGGGAATCTTATTCATGGCCCAAGTATCTTGTTGAGTTTTGCATCTTCATCTCTTGAGTTGCTGGAGCATCGATGGACGACAGCAGCCCGCAATTCCTGAAACAAATAAATGCCTCACTACAGTAAGCCATCTGAGTCACACTACTCTAAATCAGCAGTATATCAGTGTTCTGAACAATCTGGGTGACATAACTCTGAATTAACTGAACATCGTTCGAGTGAAATAGCTCGGCTACATTTAATGCGCGTGACTTTTTCAAGCAAATGGAAAAGATGTTTGTCTGGCTCTACCTCGAGCCAACATGTGTGCCGTAGCACTGCCTTACTTAACAATTTTATATATAGAAGTATCTCATGAAGATTATAGAGCCAAAAATAAATTTTCCACTTATGAAAATGTGCCAGAGATTTTGCTCAGTAATAACATTTTGCTTATTGCATATATGGATCATAAATACAAGAGTGATGAAACTGGCTTTTGGTTCATCATTGCATCCCTTTATCATATCTAAAGTACTTTTAGCATGGGTAAATGATTAAATATGAAGACAAAAGTGTCTTTTGGTTCATCATAGTATGCGTTTATCATTTCTTTATATGATAAAGGATATGATATGATTTTTTAGTCCATCATGGCAATCTTTTATTATATTTCAGTACAAAAGTAGTTTTGGTTCATCATGGTATCCTTTCATCATAACTTAATCTGAAGACAAAGCGTTTCACCATCTCGGATATTTTCAACTTCAGTAGAAGCACAAGAAAAGAAAAGCAGAATAAAGTACCATTGAAAATTGGGAACATGTATATTTACATGTATATATATATATATATATATATTTATTTAAGAACAAGATATCACAGTAGAGGGTATTGTAAAATCAGAAAAGAGTACAACACAAACATTACCTTAATGGCAGAGGCTAGCTCATTGAAGGAATGAAAAACTACAGTACAGCATAGAGAATGTCAAATATTTAACCAGACCCAAGACCCAGAAATGTATTAGCTTTGGGAAAACATGAAATAAGGGCACTTTCGTGTGCACTTTAGAACACTTGGGGGCGGTTATGCCTACAGCGCTCAAGTCTTACGTACGCGAAAAACTAACAAAATGAACATTTAGTGAGTCACAAATTCCCTGCATTGATATGGTGCTGAGTTTGAGCACAGAAGCGGCCACTGCCTCATGCATGTCTCGGACGAGTGGTTCTTAACCTTTTTACTTCCACGCCCCCTTAAGAATTGTCAGGGGAAATTGTGTGCAGATGGACTGGTAAGTAAGAGCTCACAACAAAGAATATTGTAAATAGGTCCTCAACAAATTCAACAATGAAAGTTCACTCTTATGTCGAAAACATTGCTGGGAAAAATAAGGCTTTACTGCGGAGGCGCGCGTTCCCCCCCCAGCAGGTCAAGAACCACTGCCTTAGAGAACGCTCGTTTTGGGACCAGAGAAGGGCAAGGGACGCGACTTGCGGAGACGTGCAACAAATCTTCTACTCTCAGTAGGCAGCCGACCACGCAATGGTATTTATTATGCTCACTTCTTACTGATTTGCAATCGGAGGCTTGCTGATCATGTCTAAGATTGTAGTCGCTAAAATTAAAAAATCTGCTTTTACATAAAAACATTTCAGGATGTCTTACAAAAATCCATTAATTCTTACTTAAGTAATTACAGCGCAATAAATTCTTCATTATATTTAATCTTCATCACTTAATTACAAAAATCACCGATAATTCACAATTAACTCAAATACATACTTCAGTGCGAAATGATTTCTTTTATTAATAAAAATTTCTAAAGTCGGTGATTCAAATAACACAGCAAATTGAATTTTCTTTTCGCATTTTAAAATGCATTTGAATCAACTCTGTGGACGAGAGAATGAATATCAAGACGGTGAGTGCGGCCGTGAGGGGCAGGAAGAGCTGCGGGCACCAGAGGAGGCCCCGCACCGCTGCCCCTCACCCCACACCGGCACGTGAGGGGCAGGGAAGAGCGTGCGGGCGCCAGAGGAGGCCCCGCACCGCTGCCCCTCACCCCACACCGGCACGTGAGGGGCAAGGAAGATCGTGCGGGCACCAGAGGAGGCCCCGCACCGCTGCCCCTCACCCCACACCGGCACCCCGCCGCAGCTCGGCTGGTGCATCTGTCACAGGGTTGCCAGATTGGCCATTTTTCAAACGCCTCGGTCATGAGGAATTCACGCGGCCATTTTCACCAACATCGCACGCCTCAAGAAACAGAAGACCTACAAAATCTCGAGAAGGTGCTCTCGTCATGATATTGTCAATGTGAGGATCAAATTTATTAGTATTGGATTTTTCAATTAAACCAATGTCTAAATATTTCGAAGTGGCCATTTTTTTTGTAAAATGTGGCCATAAGTTGACTGATTTATCTGGCAACCCTGGCCGCATGGCTCGGTGCACCCGTCGTGGAGCGGCAGCGCGCGCGAGAGAACAGGCGCTGCCAGACTGAAGTTTAGAGTCGAGCCTAACATTTAGAGCTAAAACCTTTCCGAACTCTTTGATGAACATTGACAGTCCAAAAAAATTGATGATGATTAATATTCTTCATGATAATTTTCATTTGATGAAAATTAATAATGATAATTTTCAGTATACGAAACATGCTGTTCCATAGTCGAGAAAAAATGAAGTATTTATTAACTTCAACTAATGTATCAACTCGCCTCAAAGTTACTTTGATCATACTACACACCTTTGACCCAATCACCTACGGTGTGATTTTTCCGCATTTTTGTGAAGACAAATCTCGTTTTCTGACTCTCCTGGGAGGACAAGGGAGACGTCCACGTCTCACACCTGTTCAGAACACCTTCCGTCAGCCTTCCTCTCTCTGTTCGGGTCGGCATCATTTTGTCAGATGCTTCTCAAATTTCAGCTGTCGTGTTCGAAGATTTTTTTTGATTAGGGAATGCCATCCCTTTCAGTAATTTCCGTTCTTTTGACGTTGTGCACCTTTTCCGGGCATGACTAGTAAAGCTTTAGAACGAGTGGGTTTCATAGCTACTGCTGAGTATCGTTCCGCACAGTCACAGCTCGAGCCTGTAACTTTTTGCCATCACAACTAGAGAGAGTCTCTCCAAATGGTCACGAGGCAATTGACACAATCGCACGAAGTAGGCGCGATGATCAGAGCAAGTGGTGCGTGCACACTACGGCAGAGAGAGGAAGGAAGGGAGTAGGAGAGAAAGGGAAGCAAGGCTTTGACAGCTAAGGAAACGAGACACCTATAACAAAATTACGGCATATTAGCTAAGGACCAGAACTAACATGTTCCGTTTTCCCTATTGTCAGTAAATCGAGTAGAGCTTGACTCTCAAATGTCACATCTGAAGTGGCCGCTACGACGAAGCCCAAATGATGTCTGACTAAATTTGCTGGAACGGACCGAGTGGCACCACTTCTAGCAGCAATCTTACTACTTTGTCGAGAGAAAAACTCGGAGCACTTCATCTACAATATGACATTACTCACCTTCCATGGCCTATAATGACTATTTTCTAAGTCTTCTGGAGTATTTGAACAATTCTCATCACACTCGAAGTTAGTTGAGCCTTGGTTATCCACGCGACCCTCTACTCCAGGATAGTTTTTTTTAATTTTCTTGAGTTTAGGTTCGATTCTGCCTGTGTTATTTTACCGACTTTCATGTCAATACCATAATAGTTTCCTAAACTTATCGGCGACATTTTTTCAAATATTTAATTTTGAATCGCACCCTATCTTTAGTTAGATTAAAATAGCTTATAAGCCCCATTTACTATTTAAATTCGTTACGATGTACAACATTGGAACCGAGCCCTGTGCCTCGCTCTGCTGGTCTGACGTGAAGAGGTTCGAGCTGGTGCACTTAGAGAAATTTCATAATGGAATTTAGCCAAATTATTTTAATAAATCATATTGAGAGAAAGGCCACACCAATCCGAAGTGAAAAATTAGTTCGATGTGGACGTTAAGGTAGAAGAAGCCCAGTGCTCAGATATGATCTGCTCGCTGTAGCATGGGGACGCCAGGCTTCAATTGAGGAGTGTTTGATTTCGTGGATGGTAGCCCACGGAGTGAGGGCCGGGGAGTCGTGATGCCGCGATCGTCTTATTTGCTCAGTCTTGTCAGATTCCCATTTCTGTCGCCGACTCCTTAGGCCTCGGCTGGAATTACATCCCTCCTTTAGCCACAAGCGCCTGCCAAGAATGCCTTTTATCGTCGCCGCCGCTTTTTTGGAGTCGTTACAAGGATGGAGGAAGACGGGAGCTGCTATTGTCCGAGAGATCGTCCTGGCTTCTCGCAATCTAAATTAATAGTTTCATTGCTCTTTGCCAATATGGACCTGACGGCAGAAAAATATCACTCCTGTATTTTGGAGATGAGACTTTCTGAAGACGGTAACTTTGTTGTAGCTGTGAGAAGAAACCTAATCTCACTTTTTTAAGATATTCTTGTGAAAAGTTGATGGCAAAAACCACAGGACTCAATATTTCAAAACATTTTGTGTAACAAATATTTAATATGAGCGTTAAGGGCCTTGGTCTATCATTAGCCTGAAGATCTGGAAAATTTGCAAAGTATTTTAATTATATGACTAGATAATTTCTGCGTTAAATAGCTCATGACATGAGAATTCTGTGTCACAGGAACTACACGAGAGTTACCACTCTCTCATAGCGTAGCACACGCAAGGAGAAAATGATGGAAGTACAACAGTGCAAATTAAAATGTGTAAAACAGCTAGAGCGCTCCTTAAATTTACAGTAAGCTGACAGAAGCAAGTGATGTTTACTCTGCAGATCATTAAGACTGGGTATGATCTCATGCAAATGAATAGATTGGAAAATATTTTGTTTGGAAGAGTTTTTAACAGATCCTTTAATAGTAAAATCAGATTTGGAAATGTTGATAGAATGAATCTCTGTCTGAGACTTTATCGAAAAGTGTGGAGGGTGACAAAGCTGAGCCCCAGTTCTAAAACTAACTCCTACGCGTTCTGCCAACCTGACACGTAATGTGCGGGTTGTACAGCCGATATACTCGTGCGTTAGTGTGCATTGTGTTAAACGATTTTGCATATAAGACAAGAACCAGGAGCTAGTGATTTCTGTTCTTTTATATTAAAAAACGAATCAATGGTGAATGGGTTGACTTGCAGAACATGAAGGAATCCATGGGAAGAAAAAGATAATGCTAATGACAACAATTCCCGCTCCATGTTCTATGCTAAGAAAAATATGGAGTTCGAATGAATATTTTCCGTTTATCGGTTACTAACTCAGTACAATGTTTCAATTTTGGCATTGATCAGAGTAGGAGGGTAGCCATTTGATGCGAAGGATCAGTCTAAAAGAACATTCAGAGTGCAACGATTTACAAGATGGGCACACGCAATACGTCCGACACAAAAGAACTCTAATGCCTTTAAATTTGAACTGAAAAGGACAAATTTAAAAACTCCACACTATACCTGAAAAACATGACTTTTAGTATGCAGAGGCTTTTAACTTCTCGTCTTTTCAGCTACAAATGGGTTCAAAAATTCCAATTTGTCATGTCTTGCTACTCCACACTCAGTTTTAAAGGTTGAGGTTTGGAGTTCAGGCATGGCAAAGACTGAAAAACACGTACGTGATTTCCAAACAGAACAAAAGCCATGTCTATATTCTTCCGAGTGAAGATTAAGCCAAATTCAGATGAACAATTACCTTCTCAACACTTCTCGTAATGACATGAATTGATTAAGGAACGTGGATCTGAGTGATAATGCTGTGTCAAAGTTCTCAAGTTGAATAAACATTTTATTTTGACTTACAAAATAAAATTACACTAAGTTCCAGTGAAGTTTTCAATAAGGGCCGTGTGAAGCAGAGAAGAGTTCTGATTAATTGTGCGGTTCCTTTGCGAAGGGCATTAGTGAGTAAACTTTAGTGTCAAATGGTGCTGAGAATTTTGAAATTTTGATGGATTCCTATTGAATTTTGAGGTTTTCAACAATTAGATGACTAGTAGTGAACGGTTTCAAAATGGGGACAAGGTTCTTGACAAAATGGAAATTTGTAGCATCGAATGCTGTGATATATGGTCGGAATTGAAATTCTGCACATCAATGGCAACCCTTTTACTTGGATCCGTGGCAATATCGAATATTCTTCTTGAAAAATATAATTTTCGCCCTCCCACTTTAGCAGCAAAGAAACCAAACATGTTTATTCGGAGTGTACATTTTTGTCAGCAAAATTAAAATGTGAATTACGATCGTTTTTACTGTCCTTTTTTCTCCATGAAACTTATGTTCAAAATTAAAATGTCTCTCATAACTAATTACACTCATGCAACTCATTACTTTCTTATTAATAAATTTTAACGATAGAAACATCATTTTACCGGGAACTCATTGTTTATGCTCTGCATTGTTGGTCTAATGCATGATAATCTACAGTAGTGCATGAAAATCTCATGTGTGATATTCTAATGCATGATAATCTAACTCATGATAACCTAATGCATGATAATCTAACTCATGATAACCTAATGCATGATAATCTAACTCATGAAAACCTATTGCATGATAACTTAATGCAGGACAGTATAATCTAACTCGTGATAACCTAATGCATGATAATCAACAGTAGTGCGTGGAAATTTCACGTATGATAACCTAATGCATGATAATATAACACAACATAACCTAATGCATGATAGTCTAATGCATGATAACCTAATGCATGACAACCTAATACATGATAATCTAGGGCATGATAATCTAACGCATGATAATCTAGCGGATGATAATCTAGCACATGTACATATTTTGGTAGCAGTTATTTTTTGTACACGAGTACGCTTCATTTTTGTGATTTGTAATTTGAGATCGTTATACATGAGAAAATGCTGATAGAAAATATGCCTGTACTTATGTGGCTTGTCAAAACACAGTGCGATAAGCAGGCGCCACAACGGCCCCCTGAGAGCACTCTCGAGCTGAGAGCGCAGTGCGAGATTTGGCTCCGTGCTCCTCGCCGAGCACAGCAGCACGGCGTGGCACTGCGCCTTCAATTGCTTCTATTACGGAATTAGGGAACATGAATTCAGCTTTTTGAACGGCGTGCAGCAGCCAATTACTCTGCATTCATTCCAAATGACTTTGCCGAAGTCAATTATTGCCAGTGATCAATTTTTATAGAGGAATTTCGGAGAGCTGAGGAACAAAATGCTGTCGTCGAGGTGCTGGCTTGAACAAATCTCCCTTCAATAACGAACCAGACAACAGGAACTGCGATCCAGTTCGTACAATTTACTATTTTAGAATTTGTCGTCTATTTAAAAATGCCATTTTCCTCTTCTCGTAAAGGAAATTGCCATTTTACCATAATTTTGTACAAGCGCGTCTCACGCCGTTCGTCAACTTTTGGATTGGACAAAAACTTTCAACAAATGCGTACCACACGAGCTCAATGGAAATCAAAATTTCGGCGTCGGAAGTGCCTTGATGCTCGATATGAGCAACGCAAACGATGCTTTGTTGCACCGAACACTTGCGAAAAAAATGGACAAGGGGAGCATGAGGAGAGGGGCTTGATGGTGGTGAGGCCTCCAAACATTTCCTTGAGCCGAAGTTGTATCAAACAGCAAAAGATTATAGAGACTGTTCGGGTGTCTGCAATTTGCGTTGTCCACCTAGCTTCCATGAAACCAATCAGGGCATTGCAGGCAGAGACTTACTGCAATCGACTCTGAAATTTATCCCTTGCAAAAAACGAGATCGTCATTAGGGAATCAGCATGGCCCAATTCTACTCTGCGATAATGCACCTTTTGAGAAAAGGACATTGCAGAAACTCACAGACTTGGTTTGGGAGACTCCACCACTTTCCCTATATTCTCCTGATCTTTCTTTCACTGACGACCATTTTTAGGCACCTAATGAAATTTTTCGATTGGTAAAACTTTCAGCTCCAAACCAGAGATGATTTCAGCTTTCAAAGATATTGATGACTAACAGCCTCTCAGTTTGTCAACTTTGCGTAAATCATTTTGTTGAGAGATGGCAAAGATGCATAGATGCTCAAGCCGCCTATTTTAACTAGTTTAACTATATCTACAGTTAATTCTTTCATAATACAGATATTGTTTCTGAAATCGCTAACAATTTTTGTATCAGCCTGCCATCAACGAACTTGTTTGATGTTCCCTGTGTCCCAATAGCTCTAACATTAACGATGTAGTTTCAGGACCACATCTCCGCATCCACTCGAGCTCTGGTGTCTGCTAGCTCCACACCATCTCTTCATGCCTTCATCTCAGCCCAGCAATGCAGCTCTACCTGCCCCACAGCTCTGCCCCCCAGTGTGCCCTACTGAGCCCGTCACGCAAACCTGGCTGAGAGACAATTTCATGTCGTTTCTGGATAAAGAGATGCAACTTCCTTCTTCGTCTGATTTGAATCCCTTAAACTTTTCCGCGCAAAGTCTCCTGAAGTCGAGTACTAGAAATCTTCTTCAAACATTTCGAAGATCGAAAAGCAATTCCCCACAACGCGCCACGGAGCGCTCCTGCAGTCCCTGCAGTCTGCAGAGGCCGCTCCATGTGCGGCTCACTGGTCGTTGTCAGGTCTGCTGAGCTGCAATTAGCGCCGTACTCGCGCATCACATTGTGTTGGATGTGCACTGCGCTCTTATCTCCTTGGTTTACTAAACTATTTTGAATGAAGTAGGCTATCATTTCAAAGCCTCTTTGTGTTTTATGTTTAGGAAAGAAATACTGGAACCCTTTCATGGGATAAGGAACGTGCAATACTAAAGAGAGATGTTCAACGAACTTCGAAGTGTTGTCAATAGTAATTAGTGACGCATCATAGAAAGAATCTTTTTGAATAAATCAGAGTTAAACAATAAGAGGAAGGCAAGCTCCGTGTCTAATTTTAGAATTTCTCACTCCAGTATTTGATAACAAACTCTTAATTCGTTTATGAAACGAGAAATCAGATAAGCTCCTATAACAGATCTTAGAGGGACTATGAATTTTGTTTTGTAGCTCTGAAGCAGAGTTGCCAGTTATTAAATATTATGTGCGGTTTGACAGGCAGGATTTCAACCATTCGTGAAAAAGACCTCATTTGTCAGAGTAGTTTTTCTTGCTCAAAAGTATGTTGTGGTCTACAAAATCAAATGTTTTTTAAGTTACGGAAAATGAGAAGAAGTAGATTTTCCTAACGATATTTTTCCGTAGAAAAATTATTGCTAATTTAGAATGAATTTAGCTGTTGATTTTCGACATTAAAAGTCGAATTGATTCTTATTTAGAAATACGTTGCAATCTACATTAGAGTGTACTCTATTATGCAGTGTTTTTAAATCTTGCTGAATACATATGCGAGTTTTGTCATCGCAGACAGAATTTACTTGGGCAGCGTTAACGATGAGGGAGTTTTCAGTCATTGTTATGGATACCCGTTTGATGCTCGTGGTAACGAAGGTAATTGCAATCACGACAACAGGTGTCACTCGAAGAATTTAAATAAAAACTATTAGAATGGTGAAGGCCTCTAAAATTAACGTAAAGAGTTTCCAGAATTTTAGTTCAATAAAGTTTCATAAGTTGTAAGTTCCTTGACCTATGCGCAAACAGTGTCCAAAATATAGAAATATTTTGAGAACTCTGCAGAATTCCTGGGAACTGTGCTGCCAGGTAAAGCAGACCGGGGACTACCGACAAAAGCGAGATGCAAATGTACGAGGTTATCTCACGGGAATAATCAAATGTGAGTAGCAGACTCCGTAGATTAGTTCTCTGAAACCCTGTTATTGTTCAGGACTTCGGAGCTTTTGTTCCTGCCTTCATTGACGTTGACAAGCGCGGCTTGTCTGAGGGCCGGCGAGAGGAAAGATAATGCAAACTGACTCGCACAGCCAGCGCTTCAGGCAGGTCCGAGGGAAGCGTAGCAAAATTACCAAAAAAGCTTTATCTTCCATAAACGAATGGTGAATGCTAGTCGGGAGGATAAGGGACATGACCCATTATATTTCAATTCAAATTATATCTTTCAAGAGCAATATTAGTGTGATGACCTCTCAGCTTCACGTCCAGTGAAGAAACGTTGGAGCAGAGAAGGCAGCTCACTCGTCTTCGAGTGAGAGGTCGCGCAATTGCTGGTCGACTGACTTTCATTGGCCATAAAGAATCAGTCATGAATCGAGCAATAAGAGAAATCTTCAATATTACTGCGCGATAATTGACGCTATTGACACGTGAGAAAAAAATTGGGCGTAAGACTCCACGCAAGGAAAACACTTCCAGTGGAACTTCGTGCCGGTGCAGCGATACAGACGTTGATATTTCTTGGCAGAACTGAGTCATGTTCAGTAGGGCGCTTTTGTTTCCCTGGTGTTATGGAGACATAAATTGTAGAGTTGTTCTCAGCAGGGTGCTTTTTGTTTCCCTGGTGTTATGGAGATATTGAATATTACGAGACTGAATTTTTGAACAACAAAGATCGTTAATCTGCGTAGAAATCTTCCGAGTAATTTCGCAATTTCAACAATAAGTTATTATTTTAAATGGACAAATTCTTCAACTTTAATATTTAGTGGTTACTTCGGAAAGGAGTTGTTATTATTTCCGTTTCCTGTCTAAATGCTCCCAACTAAAGCTTCTCACTCCTTGATATCTTGGAAATGATGCAGCGCACGGGTATTTGGAGCACACAGGCAGGAAAAGAGAGAATGTAGTAATACCGGACACTTTTTGAGGTTTTATAAGAAGAGCACTATCTTAGTCTTGAGACACAGGCCTTAAAAACAGGAATGCCGTTTTCAGGCGAAGGGTTTCGGCAATTGACGTAATTTCCATACTTCGCATGCCCGGGGCTGCCACTGAGAAGCAGCCAATTTCATCGTCACACACGGCTCGTCGAGGTTCAACAGCTAAAACGCGGTGTTTTTTCTGTGAGTTTAATCATCTTATAAATTCTATTCATATTTAAGAAATGTTTTCCAAATGACTGTGGACTTTGTCTTCCACTGGATGCGCAGTTCTCATGGAAAATATTGAGACATAATTTGACAGGGTGTGAAAACAATCATTTACCGCTTCATTTCCCTCACATAACATTTAACGGAAAAAATTGAATAAGAGTATATATTTTCAAAATTATAATATACTCATGCTTGGACAAAGGCAATAGTTTGTAAACTTTTGGATGTGGCAATGGAGCAGAAGATGCAATTCTCATCCTGAGTAAAGTTGAAAGATTTCATTTCCGCTGAAACAGCAGATCAAATGTTTTTGATGGTCTGTCAAGACAAAAAATCTTCGAGGAATTGTTAATAGATTATTATTTGAAGAAATTTCATTCGGAACGGGCTTTAGAATTTTAGTAATTACCGATTTAACAGAAATCAGTTGGTCATTTGCCCACGTTTTGACGCAAAAATTCGTTATTGTGTTTTCCAAACTGCATTTATTTTTATGAAAATACACGGTATATTTTCAAGTCCACATCTGTAAACATTAGTCTTCAATGTTGTGACGAGCATTTAAATATTGTATTAATAGGGGAAAAGCCTCGAAGGAATTGCACGAGGCGAACTTTGCAATCTCGTTAGGCAGGAGTCAATGCCGGGCCTAGCGCCAGAGACGGGAGCACGGCAATAAATCTACCTCTGAGCCTCCCTCCTGCCTGGATTTACTTGACTGACAGCAGAAGATAACAAAAGGCTTCTTTATAACCTGAAAACAACAAAGAAACTTGCAGATCAGTTCTTGAGCAAATCTTTGCTGGCAGAATGGCGCGAGCTATAGAATCTATTGACCAAACTTTTTGTTAAATTGCTAACCAAAATCGAAGATGAGTACATTTGAATCGCCTTAGGATATAGAGCTTACACGAGAAGTTGTGTTGTGGCTTGTGAAGGTTCCTTTAAGTTAGCTGAGACAATTACTTTCTTGTTACCTTGTTTCCATGAATTGTCACTCCGAGTGCACGAGTGTCCTCTGAGTAGGAATACGCTGATGAATTCTGCCATCAGTTCATGGACGAGAGTTCGTTGGTGAGTTCTGTACTTTGAAGTCAGGCTCAGATGCATATTGCAGTTTTGATTTTTGCGTTTTAAACAGGCTACTTGACATGAGAAATTCTCGTATATCACAGCTCAAGTTATGGAGCACTCAACATTTTCAGTTATGCTGTTTAGTCGACTGAAGGAAAGTCCCTTGAAAGAGCATCGCTTGAGCGACCAGGCTGAGAAAATTTAATTTACCCGTTCGTTCTAAATATATACTCATGCAGATGGAATATTGAAGAGTTGTTCATTTACAAGTTGTGTTCATTACGGGAGAGTACAGTTCTGCGATTAGTATAATGACAGCAATTAATGGAAAGGGGATGAGGAGAAATCCCTTTTATGCTCAAGCCATTTAAAAAGGGCATATTAATGGGTGAATATAATGATAATAGCGCTATATTGCAGAACTTTAGAATGTCATGCATAGTTGAATACCGTAGTGTAAGTTAATCCATTATAATATAAACAGACGTACTGTGTAGATTGACATGGGTAAAGCCTAGGTCCGCCGGCCTGGTGAGATCCATCAGCTCGGAGTGGGAGGTGTGTCGTGGCGTGGTGAGCTCCAGCGAGCGATGATTGCATTCATCGAAGTATTCATCAATTTAAACAATTTAAAAAATTCATTTAGCACAAGCGATACAGAAATAGATTGTTTCGTAAGTCTAGTAGTATGGTCAAATTTGAACATAGCTACCTGTGGGCCCCAATAGTTTCAACGACTTCTAGGGCATCCTACCACCAACGCAATTCTAAGGTGTACAATTATGTTCAAGCTAATTCACTTTAACCTAGTTACGCACTATTGCATTCGTATTCATTTCCCTGCGTTCAGCTCATATCATTTCCTTCAGATAATTTGAACTTATTTCGAAAGCCAGTGCTACGAAAGTATTCTTCTTTAGTGTGAGATTTTCTATTTCAAACCAGACCGAGACTTTATAAACCAAACTTACTTTTTCAGGCCAAACCAAAACTTTGCAGCGGAAATTGATTGAAAAAGCTTTAAAAATCGAAAGCTCACCGTTTCAAACTTTCAAAGTACCTTAAAAATATCTGATTTTGAAGAGAAGGAATGGTAGAATCGCATCCCATCGAGATGCCGAGTGGGCTAGGACCGCTCAAAAGAACAAGGAATGATTTGTGGAACATTGGTTGACAGTTCAATGGGCCCGGGAGCGCTGCAAGCCCCGAAAATATTGGCCAGTTAGAGCCATCGCAGCCATTACGGAGGGTACAGGGGCAGGCAGGCCAACTTATGCCCATTGCAGCTATTGGAGCGACAGCGAGGATTCTTATCGTAATTCGAGATGGAGATGCAAGTCTCTTCGCACAAGAAGATCTAAATTTGAAAACCTGAAGTAGGTAACAGTGTAATAATGATAGAAATGTGATATACAATCAAGAAGTTTCTGAGAAGCATGTAAAATCAGAATTATGTAACATCATATGAAGTACTACTTCAAGTAGAGATAAAAACATCCGCAGCTCAGTAGATACACTTGAACTTTGATCACCAATAAAACATGCCAGAAATTATCGGTAAGATTCAATGCGAACTAAAGATGGGATGCTTGGCTCTTTCTCACGCCTAACGAAGGCTCCCCAGTAAACATTAGCATCTAAAGCGTTAAGTGGTGCGATCAACGGGACGAAAGAACTGCTAGGAACTTGGGCTGGTGAGGGCCACGCAACATCTGGCACCACAAGCTGCGCGTCACGGAAATGTTTACTCAGGCGCGTGACGTGACGGCCTTTGCATTCCTCCGACATAATTGTTGACGTGACTTTGAAACTAGGAGTATAACGCTTGAAACTAGGAGGTGAAGAGGTGACTAGGAGGTGACCGCGAAACCAAAAATATTTTTGTCAGAAGTTAGTCTCAGGAGATCTCTGTTTTTCCCTTTGTCTGATATCGAGTGCTTCCGTTGCCATCCTAGGAATGACCAGGTGGAATTTATTTCGAAGACAGCAACCTAGATTCGAATGCTAGCGCAAAGTATCAAAATTACAGATCATAAGCGGTGCTAAGCTAACGGGCTTAGCGCCCCTGAAACCTACAAGCGAACGAAAATTGCAAAAAGTTTCTAAGTTGGAAACGAGTATAACATTCACATGTATTAGAAATCTACTAAAACTATCTCAAAGGAAGTAACTACGCACGGCCTTAAAGAGGAGCTCACCGATCGCGAAGCGAATTACGTCGGCAGCCCTGACGCTGTGGAGCAGCGTTCCCTTCACAAAACAAATGAAGAAGTCATTCACAAAGAAGTCCGGCTCCAGCTACCGACACTAATTACAAATTAGACTTTAGATGCAGCGTTAGAGCAATGTAGGATTTATCATGCGAAACATTCGTTAGTAACTCCACACACCCAGCCTTGACTGGTTACCGCCATTGTTTTCCTCATCTACCCCTTGAGTTAATCGTGTTGTTCAAAGTTGGCTCTGTTTGCTCTCATAGGTGTGCCTTCGGGCACTAGGAGATGCTAGTTAGACCATAGGCTGGAACTCGGCTCATGTTCTCTTCCCGGGCTCACATTCTCATGTGCTATGTATTAGTAATGTTGTGCGCAGTGCGCATCGGCGTGCGTTAGAATGGCGTCCTGCAATATTTACGCGAGGCTGCCAGAGCGCCGCTGATGGACTTTCCAAAGAGGCAACTTGCTGGCTCATGTTCCTCGTTCAGCTCTACGCAGCCACGCTGGGCAGCGCAATGTCATTATCTCAGATGATTTATATTCAGGGTAATTGACAGTTTGTTCAGTGATAGTGACCCTAGGATTTGGGAATCGGTGCACTTTCAAGGGAATATTTTTTTTCAGATTACCCTCATTTCTTGTCCCCTTCAGGTATTAAATGTTCAACTTTGTCTGCTTTCTGTTTTGATGAGCAGAAAGTCTGGAATTTGTTATCGTTTAAAAGTTCAGTCTTGCGAAGTACTGATCGTACTTTCTATTTTACAGAACTGATGATGAAGCCGGTCTCCGGGACATTTTGCTTTTCCCTTTATTTGAGAAAAAGGATGAAATTTGGTATAAATTTTTCGCGTGTGAATTTTTAATACATTTGCGATAAAATCAAAGTGACAATCAAAATATTACAGCATAATTAAACAACACGGCAAACGATGAATGGCAGCGTAACACACTAAGAAGTTGCACTCAATAATAATAATGTAAGATATTTCGAAAGCCAACGGAAGCAGAGGTGAGATTCAATACCTCAATCAAGTGGCAGAGGAAATGTAATTTTACTAACGGTGCAGCTGCCAGCAACAGCAGCAGCATTAACTCTTTAACAAGCGCATTTTGTACTCATATTACCGTCATCACAATCACCATCATTAAACTGGCACCGGCATCATGTAGTCACCGACATCACAACGAGGAAGTGACTGACACTCGACAACGAACTTCGAAGAACACATTAGGGCACGAATTTTACATAAAATAAAATATCTTAGAACTGTTTATGATAGTGGATTTTGAAATCCACTTTGACAGTAAAGGATTGGACACTAATAGAAGTTAGCAATAGTAAATTACAGCAACGGCAGTAGCAGGAGCAGCAGCAGCAATAGCTACAACAGCAGCAGCAGCACTCGGCCGATGTTTTGCAGAGAGGAAGCTCTCGGCCCCGAAGGGAACAACAAAAAACACGCGGCAGCTCCGCCTCGAGGCAGTAAACGTAAAAGAAGAAGCGAGTCGAGCTCCAGGACGTACGATGTATGCGTGCAGTCGGAAGCTCTCGAGGAACGCTGGAATATTTCAATAATTTGTGAGGTGAGCTGAACAAACCGCGCAGAACAACATTGCAGCAGTTGAATTTTCATCCATCTCTTGTAGTGGACCTCTTTACTTAGTGGAAACTTTTTACTTACAATGGAAGATGCAATAAGGCAAGTTGGGTCATGACTTATGTCTGCCTAGCGTGTTGTGTTACCGTACGAGAAATTTGTGACGGCGGTTTGCGAGCGGTAATTATCAGTAGGTAAATACAGAGGGCCATCAAATCGTTATACCAGGTACTGCATATGCACCCATGAAATACAGCCTCTATCTCCAGGTTCTTACCAAAATATTTCAACCCAGAAACCGGTACATGTTGCTGATATCTGCGGCGCTGTTCTGATCTCTCGATGTTCAGGACGCAGACAGGTTAGCCAGAATTCCATTATTTTTAAATATTTACTCCATTCTCATTGGTATCCATTCTCGTTGCTATCTTGTTCCTCAAATCAACCTTCGTCAAAATAAAACATTTGCTGTTTTTACTTTCCTTTGGACGAAATGATGCAATGTGTTGGAGACAGAGCTGATCGAGACTGGAGGCTGAGGGGGTCAGGTGACATGCACCGCTGGAGGGGACTGGGGGGGGTCAGGTGACATGCNTGACATGCACCGCTGGGAGGGACTGGGGGGGGTCAGGTGACATGCACTGCTGGGGGGGACTGGGGGGGCAGGTGACGTGCAAGCGTAACAACAAACAGCCTGCACACATTTGGGTGGCATCACACATAGCAGGAATAACTTACAGAGATTTGGTACATAAGAAGCAAGCATTCGAATTTTGCAGCTCCAATCTACAGCAGTTTGAGCTCTAGACCAAGTATTTTACAATGGCGACGAGAAAGTTTAAGACGGCAGTCTTATGCAAATGAGGCTTAAGCTTCGCCAGCACTTATTTCACCCTCTCAATGAATCATTAATTTCTACAACCTATTACAGAAAAGTTTTATAAGCTCATCAATTCAGAGTGCGACTAAGGATAACTAACAAAATATAAAAAACAGTGCCTAAATAATTACTGTCAATGATGATTCTATGTCAGCACAGTTGTGTGGGCGTTTCGCTGTGATGAATTATTCTCTACAATACGACAGCAGAAGAAGACAAAAGATTGTGTCGCACACGCCTTACCTGAGCCGACAGAGAAAAGGAAAAAAAGGAAATGGAGGTGTTCAAATCATGATAAAAATGTGTTAGAATATTATAGAAATAAATATTCATTTTAAACTAAGGTAAGCGAAATGGACAGTTAAAATATGAACATATGTTGAAGAATTTTCTTTCATGCTTGCGTTGAAAGAGTTAACAAGATTTTATTCAAATAAAGATGGCTCACAATATATGTAGGATATTTGTGCGAGCTGTATATTCTCGTTGAGTTACAAACAACTCGCCTGCCTCGCTGCGGCCGAGAGCTGCCACCAGAGCAGTACGCGCGATGAGCCCCAGCGCCCCAAGCGACCTGCGTTTGAACTCCACGAGAGGGTCGGTCGGTCGCCTCCCCTAGGCAATTAAATCTTCAATAGGCACCCATGCTAATAAGCTCCACTATTTTTGAACACAAATTGCCTCTTTTGGAAGCAATAAGGGGGCTGGTAGGGTACTAAATCAGTAACACGAAACTTGAGGGTGCAATAGATCGTGTTTTATTGGGCATGCAACGCTCGTCTACCTACAGCAAGATTAAGCGGAGCTCATCACTGCAACTCAAAGCGTTTGCATTGATGATGACACATCTGATGGCAGGTCAGGGATCAGTAGAGGGTGTTTCAAGGGCCACCTTCATGTGTTTCTATGCTCACTGTTTGAAATACGGGTCACTCGTATAGAAATGAGTTGAAAAAAGATAACTCGTTTTGGTTTTACATTTTCATATTTTCAGACAAAACTTTCGATTTTATGAGCAAAAATATTTACGAGGTCGTAACGCAAAAATTTTGCGGCAAAGATATGTAAATTACACAGTATCTGGATGCAAGACATTCTCAGAGAAGACATTTTCAGAGGAGCAACTGATCAAAATATTAGAACCAGAATTTTTGAGCATAAGACTTCCGCATCAAAGAAATTTATTACAATACCAACATGTTTGATGAACGGGTGGTCAAACGAATTGGAGAAACGTCATAATAACAGCCCCTCACAGAAAGCATAACATCGCTCTCTGTTTAAGTGACCCGCTCAAAATGTTAGAGTCTCTCTGACACAGCCATTGTTGTGTTCTGAATTTGCGATATAAATTAATCTGTCAGAACTTAACACCTAACAGATTTATTTGTACTAATAATGCCCGTGACCCAAATGTTATGTTTCTACATGAATGACAGTGAGTACTTGGCTCCTGAAGCACTTCCATCCATTAATGCAAGTTAAAAATTTCGGTTATAAAAACTTGAAGACATATGTAAATTTGTGTATGTATTAGAACATAACGGCTGCATCACAATAGAAAAAAAGTGCACGCGTCCTGTCGAAAAAAAAACTTTCAATATTGAATACATCGAAATGTTTTGTCATGATTGCTATCACTGCGACAATTAAGTGTATCTGGCCAATACGATTTATGTGTAAAACGGCCAATACGGCCAAATTGTGTGGATATCCAAGTTATCTCTGGTCAATACGATTTATGTGTAAAACGGCCAATACGGCCAAATTGTGTGGATATCCAAGTTATTTCTGGTCAATAAGATTTCCCCCTCCAAGAAAAGCAGCGAACCATGAAAGAAGATATTATTCCCACCGAAAAGCTTTTAACATTGACATCCAAATCTTCGCGAATCAGTGAAACCCGTCACTATTTAGCTCAGTCTTGGTCGCCTGCGCTGCTCCTGCCGCCTTCTCCACGCTCCTTCTCCACAGCGATCGGCTCCAGACGCCCTCTTATTGAACAGTGGGCTTGTCTCACTTCCATCACATTATTACATTTCTTCAGCGTCTGACTGTAGAACCTTTTGTATGAAATAAACTATAGGTGGCATAGGTATATCTTGATATTATTCTCTATACCTGTAAGTAGGCTCTTGTTTCCGGCGTCACCTATAGAAGGCTGTTGTTTCCAGTATCACGCCGGCGGCAGAGCGGAGGCTACCCTCAGCGAGCAGTGGCGGCAGCGAGTCAGCAGCGGTGAAGGGAACGGAAGGCCTCGGCCACACGGTGCGGCCGCCAGGACGTACTACCACAAAAGTGGATCAATCAATATTGAAGGCTCGGTCTTGCGAACAAGAATTCTAGGCATTCATCTCCAATAACCTGAACAATGGTTACAGGATATTCTTATGATGTTACGCATTTTCTCTCATCATCGAAAAGGAACTTGAAGTAGCATCGCATTTATGAGTGAACTCGTGCTACTTGCCCAGGGCTTAATGGACCAGTGGCACGGCTTACAGACATGAGACCTTCAGGTTCTCTTTCTGAGGCCACATGAAATTAGTGATTTACGTATCACCCACGGAGTCCAACATGAAGCTTGTCGCAAGGACAGCGGTCGCAACAGGTCACAGTGCAGAAGCACCAAGCCTTTGTATCCCGTCCAGCAATGTACCAGATTTGCATTGAGGCATAGAGCTGACATTTCGAACAGTTATTTTAAATTTTCGTTTGATCATATATTTGTCTCTTTGATATTCGTTTTTTTTTTAATTTTAACATTTTTTAAAAATGGAAATGTTATTTAATGGGCTAAGGAGTTTTGAAGCATTTGGTATCCGGGAAAAAATGCTAATTTTGCGTGACGCTGCCTACTGTCAAAGTGTGTACCTCTCGTTTTTTGACGCCCTATTTTTAAACTTATACCCCGTAAAACCCTCTGCAGTGACTGTGACACTTTCGACCAAATCCTTGGGATTTTATTTTCTTAAAAATAAAAATAAAACACTTTTTTGCAATTCAAATTACTCCCTTCCTTCATTACTTTGGTGCGACTTGCTAGCAGCTGTCGAAATTAGAGGTGAGTGCTGAACTGACCCAAATCGCTAGTCGTTGGGGAGAGTACTCGTATTTCTCTGTATTGATTATCCACTAGAGACGCTGTGCATTCATGGAACGTCCTTCTCTTCTCCTTGATGTCGAGGTGCGTTGAGTTCAAATGCATTTATTCTTTTCAACCCTCTGAAGTCGAGACAAATTCAGTAAAGATTTGTACATTCTCCACATAAAAAATGGATATTTTACAACGGTCGGGTGAATCTAATCAGCACGTACATTGTCTGTGCCCAACAAGCGTCTCCGACCTCGCAGGATACTTTCTAGTTCTGCAGCTTACATCATCCTTCATTACACTACATAACAAAAGACGATTGCTAACTTTCTTTCCTCTGTTTACAGCTTTTCAATTCACGTGCGCTCGCACTGCGGAAAGGAGACTGGTGGAGTGGGCGCGAACACCCCCTCCCTCCCCCCTAAAAATGGCATTTTCTCCTCAAGCGCGTCCCAAAGATTTAAAAAATTGGTGCGATGCGCTTTTAGTGAGAGATTATGCAAATCGACGGCGGGATCAGGTTAAGATGAGGAAGAAGAGTTCGATGGGAGATCATTTTTGTTCCCATGTAGCCCGAGAAGGATTGGTATGCTTGGAATCATTCATGCTCCTTCATCGAGCTACTGAAGGATTAGCAAACTGGTCGGGATCGTTCATACTCCTTCATCTATCAATTAAAGGATTGACAAATTTATCGGGATCAGTCCAATTACCTTATCGAGCAAGTGAGGGGCTGCTACACGTGTCAGAATCATCAATATTCACTCGTCAAGAACTTTTGCCAATTTCACTACTCTCCAAACTAGCCAGCGTGTGCGCTGCTACAGCTGTCACCGAGAATTTAACCGAAGACTTGCTATTAAAATATCACATCTTGGGAAAAATTAACTAAAGGCTTCCTATTAAAATACTACATCTCAGTACAAATTAACCGAAGGCTTGCTATTAAAATACTGCATCTTGGGACAAATCGAAGTATTTTCGCCCATTGATACAATGAGTCATTGATTTAATAACTGCTTTAAGTGAGAAAAAGCCAAGCGAATGTTTCTTGCTTCCGTGCTAATGTTTGCATAGCAATATTTCTGCTAAGCACAAAGCGCAGTATCAAATGATATGATGCAGTGTTATTTTCTTGTTCCTGCTAGGCGCAGTATCACAAGATATGATGCAGTATTATTGTCTTGGTTCTGCTAGGCGCAGTATCACAAGATATGATGCAGTATTATTGTCTTGTTCCTGCTAGGCGCAGTATCACAAGATATGATGCAGTATTATTGTCTTGTTCCTCATGATGCTGCGCGTGAGCATGTCCAAATCCTGAGTGAATGAAACACTTCCGAACTGATGAGCTAACACGAAACTATTAGTGGTCTAACATATATATATATGCTGTAAGCTTTATGAGAACTAAAGTTAGTTTCTATCACAAGATGACGGCTGGACCTTAATCAAGTCAAATAGAATAAATCAATCGTGAAGAACGGTATGTCTCAAATCGAAGATGAAAGACTTTTTAGGCATACTTTACTAGCGGCTAGATGAAATTTTGTTTGAAAAATGTCATTTATTCACTTCAAATGGCTCACATATTTCTGCTACGCCTCAAAAATAAGTTAAATCCTTCGAACTTGTTGTTCATTGCGAGTCAAATTGAAGGCTTTTAAAGCCCTGTATTTTCAGGACAATCGGTCACAAAACGCAAAGTTAGAGCAGAGCGAGGCCCCACTGCCACGCTCTGCCCCACACACTTGCTACGGAGAGCAAAGCGGCCGCTCTGCAGGCAGGGCGAGGCATTTAATCCGCCGCCATTTAATGCATTGCGCTAATCCCGACCGGGACTCGCGTCAACAAACAGAGACGGCGCTCACAAAACACGGGTGCTAAAATCATAACAAGCGAGGTAACGAAAATCGATGTGACATGAATTAAACTAAGAGCAACTTGCCACTGTTTGCTGTTATTCTTTGGACTTAAAATGGATGCTACAACAAACAGTAAGTAAGCTCAGAAAAGAGATAGGCATCTGATACCCAGTTCTAAATTAGCAGGAGCCACATTCCCAGCCCTGTAACTCAAATTAAACAGGAGCCACATTTCCAGCCCTGTAACTCATATTTACCAAGAACCACATTTCCAGCCCTGTAACTCAAATTAAACAGGAGCCACATTTCCAGCCCTGTAACTCATATTTACCAAGAACCACATTTCCAGCCCTGTAACTCAAATTAAACAGGAGCCACATTTCCAGCCCTGCAACTCAAATT
>JACJUY010002358.1:0-56421 GCA_014220935.1 Platorchestia sp. MABIK | reverse complement strand
GCACAACTGGAGGATCACAATGTTGGGCACGCAGCACATGTTGCGGCACAACTGGAGGATTATAATGTTGGGCACGCGGCACATGTTGCGGCACAGCTAGAGGATTACAATGTTGGGCACGCGGCACATGTTGCGGCGCAACTGGAGGATCCCAATGTTGGGCACGCGGCACATGTTGCGGCACAACTGGAGGATTACAATGTTGGGCACGCGGCACATTTTCGGCACAACTGGAGGATTACATCACTGGCACGGGCGAGTGACGGGCGAGGCTCCACTCGACAGATGTGCTCACGTTTGCTCAGGGAGGCAACTGTGGCTTCCATACTTGCATCAAGAGGGCATTTGCGGGAACTGCATTACATTTCTAAGCGAGAGAGTCTAGAAAGAGTAAAAAGAATCGTTCGAAGTCATTCCTGTAGATAGCGAAACTCACATTTGGTTTCAAGGTAAAGCTTTAGATTATATCTGACGGCCTTGTAAGTAAGTGCTAACTCATCAACCGTAACGTTTGAAATTAAATCTAAACGTCATTTGCTTGCAAAGGCAGAATGCTTATTGAAATGAGCGGCAGTAAATGTTGCTAAGAGATTAAAGAAACTAGCTCGGTAGAGAAAACCCAGCCAATCCGTCATCGCCCAATTGTGCTAATCGTAAATTACAGCCGCTGAATGTACTCGTGAATGGAGTCTGTCGTAAAGAGCTCTAAATCTTGCTTCAGTGTCGTAAATCACCCCAAATGACCCGCGCAATCTCACGAGCTCCTCTTTCTTACGACTTCACTTATGTCGGCGTTTCTTACTGCTTTTTACGACGTTGAACATTTAAGCTTTGAGTCCCGTAAAGTAAAAAAGTAGATTGAAAACTTAGATAGATTGAAAACAAATAGTAAATAGATTGAAAACATCTTCATGCCCAGCTCAATTTTATTTGATTGGCATGTTTTGTGTATATGGTTTTTCTTTGAGATTTTTGTTTTTCATCTCATAATGTGTTTTAATACCTACCATGCATTGTACTTCGATCTTTTATTTCAGAGACAAAATGATTTGTTTTTTGAACTGATGATGGAGCTGGACTCTGGAACGTTTTCCTCGTAAAGATGATTAATTTCCTCGGAATTTTCTTTGTTTTCAAGTTTCTGGAAGCGTTGTGACTAAAGCAAACCCCTTCCTTGCTCAAATATCTAGCCTTACTAACTTCTCAATGACTTTTACTTAAATAGAAATAACTGGTAGTCTCTTAGACTACCAGCTAGGCTAGAGTGGCTATGGGACAGATTTATCGAATTCTGGCCACATCACCAAATTGCCTGTTTATGTCATCATATTTTGACCACATCACCATACTGTCTGTTTATGTCATCATATTCTGGCCACCTCACCTAGCTGCCTGTTAATGTCATCATATTTTGGCCACATCACCTAGCCGCCTGTTTATGTCATCATATTCTGGCCACCTCACCTAGCCGCCTGTTTATGTCATCATATTCTGGCCACCTCACCTAGCCGCCTGTTTATGTCATCATATTCTGGCTACCTCACCTAGCCGCCTGTTTATGTCATCATATTCTGGCCACCTCACCTAGCTGCCTGTTTATGTCATCATATTCTGGCCACTTCACCTAGCTGCCTGTTTTTGTCATCATATTCGGGACACATTAACGAGCTGCCATTTCAAGGCATCAGATTTGGCCTCGCTGAACTAGGTAGCTGCAGATTTATTCCATCAAATTTTGGTCACATCAATAAGCTGCCTATTTTAAGCCATCAAATTTTGCCACTCATCCAACTAGTTGTCTGTTTAAGCCATCAAATAAGTTGCCTTCTTTCAACAAGCCTTGATGAATTGCAAATTGTGGAGCTATTTTGCTGCACGAAGGTTGTAAGATATCTTTAGCTAAGTATTACTCGCAGGGCCTGTAATCTGAAGTAGTGCGGCGTGACGTATGGGCGCCGCTCATGCACGGTGCTGCTCCAGCCTCTCGTGGCACTCCGCCTCCAGCTGCATGCGTCACCACATCAATTATATCCAAAACTAACACAGCGAGGTTGATCACTACTTCCTGCCACACAAATTATGTTTCTATTTCATGGAAGCTCTTATGACCGGAGATACTGCAAAAAATATATTGCATTGCTGTTTCTCATTTTAATGAGCAAATTTCATTCTATTCTATGTGGTGGTGAGTTGCGGCCCAGCATTTCGGTAAGATTCAAGTACCAGGACACGCGTACTCGAGTTACCAGCTGTAGCTCCCAGTTGTTTGAGCAGAAGTTAATCACAGTTTAAACTGCGTTCGTTTAGTCTGCTGGCTGCAGGCGCGTGATCATGCAGCGCAGTCACGCGACCGCCAGCATGATACAGTTATAACTGAGTAACTTCCAATTACCCCTCGTAAATTCTGCCAACTACCGCGTGGGTAATAGATGCTGATGGCTTTATGTTTCTCTCTCACGGACGCCAGCCACTTCTTCCTAATATAATGACACTACTCTGACACACACACTGGCGGTCCACACTCATCAGCCGCGCCAGTATGTTGGATCACACTCAAAACTGCAACGAAGTGTAGCTCACAAATGTAGGTATCAAGGAGGTCCAACGCTCATCGCTCACCATGTGTGACGAAATCAAACTATTGTCCCAACCATGATTTGAAAAATTACATCTTTGTCCTGATATTGGGAGAAGTTGCAAAGTTGTATCATGCATTCACTTCTTAGACGTTTTGTTTCATCTGGATTTTTTTCAAAAATCTTCATTTCCACTCGGCTTCATCTACTTTTTTAAAGTCTTTTGGCATGTACAGTGTGTTGATATGCAACTTTTATCTCCTATGATGAAGAGAGAAAGTTTTTCCAAAAACTTGCTGTTCGATGAGGTCTATTTAATGTAAAATGACTCGTTCCTGAGAATTGACGACCGCTTAAAAATCCTCTCATAAAATTTTTTTTTGGGAAGTAGCTTCATGGAGACGCTGAGCTGCATCTTTTAGAGAGATCTGCACCAAAGTAACGAACGCTTCTTCCCTTACTAGCTACGCAGTCCGGCATCACACTTTTCTTAGTCTCTTCGATCGTCGTCTATACTTAGCTAAGAATTAGGATGGGTTTTGAGACTAGTTGTAGTGCGTAGTATGCAGATTACCTTTTTAATTTAGAAATACGCTCACAGATTAGGATTCACTTATATACACCACACATTCCATGATTTATGCAGCGTACTACAGGTCTGTATCGGGTAACTTTTCCGAAAGGGCCACCGCTTTTGCTTAATTCATGACTATTTTCATTTCATACGGAGTATCTGTTCATGGTAATTTTCAATTTCAGACTAGCCGGCTACATACTTGTTTGTACAAATTTTGAGGCTCAAACTATGATGTTACATTAATACATGCCGCCTAGTGGACATTTCACTTTCAGAAATTGGAAAATCAAGTAATGTCGGTATCTCGGTTCTAATGTTGACTTGAGATCAATTAAGCGACGCTGCGTCAATAGAACGCTAAGAATTCGCGAAGGATTGTTGGTTGGAGATTTACCGTTCGTTAGAAAAGACTTGGGGGAATATTTTCGCGGGTCAACACAATCGTCTGCCTCTCAGACCCTGTTTGCACTGCGAGGGTCGGAAAGTGCTCCTTTCATCGAACACGTTGCGTTTGGAACACATTCTCACCACCTCGTGCCCGGTGAGCTTGTGCAGTTTTGCCTCCTTGGCGAAAGAAATGAGAAAAACGTTCATTAATATACGCTATTGCATTTTCAAGATGATTCGCAAATTACCGGCCGGGAGCAGGTACGCAAGGCTCAAGTTTTAAGTGCCTGTATTTCAAGCGACGTAAATATAAAGAGATCTATTGACGATGACATATTGAGAATCAGTCAATCAGGTAATCAGTGAAAACTTTTTTATTCGCTTTCTTTAAATGATATTCCGCAAGCTGTTCCGAAGCTGTCACAGATGTTTTCATTTCAAAATCATAAACCGTTCAGAAAGAATTCTTCATTGAAATTTCTCCACTATCCAGAAAACTATTTAATTGCATTGATGCACTAATCTTCAAAAGTTGCAGGTACCGTGGCATCGAACACTTGTTCTGAGACAAGTGAAACACGCTGACTCAGGATATGAAAATCATATGTCTCCATTACCCATCTTTTATTTAATTTCCGTCTTCAACAATTTATGTTTCAAAAGACTAATTTAGGTTTACACGGATAATAATGAGCATTAGTTGAGAAAATAGTGAAATTGAGGTACATGACACGTAAAAGATATGGTGACATCTAGTTCTGCACTCAATACACGCAGAAAATCCTTACACACTGGACAATTCTTCCTTAATGTAAGATGTGTTTGGTTTGAGAATGAATCGTTACAAGCTTTCAATGCAAGAAAAACCTGAGCGCACTAATCTCGTCACAGCAGAGGATGTCAGTGATGATTACAGCGTCACTCTAACAGGTGAAAAAGATAACTTTTTGTAGCCTGGAAAAAGCACCAGCCGCTAGTTTTTTACTGTGCCGGACTAAGGACTCGAAGAGAGCCGGACTAAGGGCTGCGTAAATAGCACTGATAAGATTCTAAGACAAGACGGCACGCCAAATGCAGCCGTAATTGCCAACGACCTAAAAATAAATCCCTCTTTCCTTTCAACCGTCGCAATGAGAAGTTAGACACTTGCATTCATTGGAAAACAGAAAAAGGTTTTATTTTACAAAACTTTAAATTTATTTCGGACCCAAACTAACACCCAAGTTGAAATGTGCAGAGGATTTAACCATTTAGATTCCTGGAGACGCAATTAATTCAAGGCGATTTTCTAACATATCTTAGGGCTAGATTTTCAGGAGCCATTTTAGTTTCACTCAAAAACTTCATGCCTTTGCCAGAGTTAAAAGATATTAAGTATAACGTGAGTGAACTTTAAGTCTGAATTGAAGTCTGAAGTTTTAGATTAACGTTTAGGTTTAAACTTAAATTTCATTTTTAACATAAAATTTTTTGTTTCAATTTTAAGTTTCCACGAAAGTTTACAACTAAGTTAATCTAAGTTCTTCATTGATGTAGATTCCTTAAGTTATTTACCTAAAGTACCTCGAGAAACAACTAGGAAAACGCAACTAAATATAGTTACAAAACATTTTCACAACGAAGAGGACGGAGGAGAAAAACTCAATGAAGAAAGTTGTTGTCGGCCTCTGTCTCGTTGATAGCAGCCGCTCCTCAGTCCCACCGAGGCCGGCTCTGTGGCCAGCAAGTTCTGACCCACCGAACGTCAAAATAAGTCTGTTCGCCGAAAATTTGTAGACCCTTCTGTTGAATCACTCATCCTGAATGAAACTCAAGTGACCGCTAGATTCCCGTGCTCTAAGTGGAATCTAATTCATTAACTCATTGCGCTGAAGGAAATTTTGCCAACAGAGTCGTATTTATTTCAGTGCAGGCAAACACTGAATACATCAGAAAATCATTACTTGGTTTACTACGCCGAAATTTTCCATGAAATAGTTTGGTGACGCAAGTTTTAGAATTTTTGCACCGCTCGCTAACGTGGTTTGAGCGATGAAAAACAGCGATGCGTTGTGGGCGGTCAGTGCTGCCCCCTAGCGTCAGGTGGACCGCTGAGTGGGAACAGGTGCCAGCTTTAGTTCAGTTCTTCAAGCATTGCTTCAATGTCGAATGTTAGCGAAAACAAATATTATTATTTTCCTTACAAAACATTTTTTAGAAAAGTAATTATTGTTTTACTGATGCTCAAAAAATTCCACCTGGCGGATCCTCAATGGATGTGCAGATCAGGGACGTACCACAACACCACTGACGGAGCGACAGCCTCAAACGACATCCTCTGCTTTGGAAGATCTTCGCTGTAGTGCAACTCTGCTGCCCTCTTCTCGTGCCGAGAGACTATATTATCTCATTGGTCAAACGTTGGCATCGAACAAACAAAAATAAATATGCGACTGAAATATTGAACCAATGATTTTATTGCGCTACAATAGAAGCTGTTTATGGATTTAGCTTCCAAGTTTTTATTGACATTCTCATTACACGGATCATCATTTTTCAGATTTTATGATCAGTAGTTTTTCTTTCACATTTTACTTTTTGTTATTTTTTCTATTATTTTAACATTCAACGGAATATCTCTTAAGAGTCAACCTGCTGTAGAGAGGGTCCAGAGTCTAACTGGTCTGTATGGGGTAACTAGACAGCTGGCCTGCGGCGTCCTGCAGGTCTATATGAGGTAAATGGATAATATTCCTTGACATTAACGAATGTAGTCACAATTTGCTAATCTAAGATAATGCAGCAAGTCGGAAACTTGCCGAGAGACCTACAACCTTTATAATTCGATATCTTGAAAAAAGTCCTTATTCGTACAAATCCGTGAAAAGTCGTTTTTTTATTTTATTTCATTAGTGTCATAGATTTGAAATCAATTTTGGAAAACTGCCTTCATATATTCTGGTTCTGCTCGCACCCAACGAATCTTACGAGCAATTTCGTCAGTAACAGCTGAAAAGTGTGGGGTGAAAGTATTTCTGATACAGACTTCATTATACAGGGTGCTTTTTTAAATACGGGGCTTAAAAATATCTTCAATAACTTTTGATACAATGAACAGATTTTTAAAAACAAAGCAGCAGTAGAATCCTATATTTTAAAAGCATTGAAATATTTCTTTGGTGAACTCGTTTAACGATTCAATATGTCAAAAGTCCTGAAGGTAATAAATGCAGTTTCGTACAAAGTAACATGTATAATTAATTGATATTCTTCCTTACAGAGCTTATAAAATCCTGTTATTTTGAGTGGACGGTTACGCCAGTCGATAACGTTCAGGTTCTCTTCAATGAGCTGTCTGCAAACATATGAGCTTTGCGTCTGTAGTTGAAATTGGCCCTGCGTAGTTGCTGTTGGGTGTGTTCGTGTGTTCTTACAGCAAGTTGAACTGCGAAGTTGAGCCCAGCGAATTTGTAATCTTTCAAGTTCAAGCCGTTTTATAATTATCATGTCATTCATTATTTGTACTAAAACCAAGTAAGATTTAGCAAAAAGTAACGTTTCGATAAAAAAATCTTATTCAAATTTAGGCAATTGAGAAAATACTTCACGTTACGGTACAAATTGCATGAAAACCCTTATCTAAGCGTCCGGATTATCTTTGTACATCAAAAAGCCGTCTTGGGTGGAATTTGAGTTTGTTTTAGTAAAAAATGCTAAACGCCCTCTTGATAATTTTAACACACAGTGAACTCGAACACTCTCGAGAGGTTGAGAAATTAGAAGAGAGTTCGTGATGATGACAACACGAGTGAGAGCCAGTGAAGCCGAGCTCCGTGCATGAGACGGCAGCACCCGAGACTTGGGTCCATCCCCGGCAACACGGTGGCCAGATCACCGTGCATGAGACGGCAGCACCCGAGACTTGGGTCCATCCCCGGCAACACGGTGGCCAGATCAGCGTATTTGGTGCCATGATGGACTCATTCCAGCCTGCATCGCTGCCGCCTGCACGCCGCTGCTGGTGAGGGGAGCGGGGCCTCCCATAGCCCACAGTTAACCTCCTCGCCTACAGCTTTGAGGCCACGACACTTGACATGAACGTGTGCTATTGAGTTATTAACTACTCATGGATCTACAAAGTTGATAGTGAACCAGTTATAAGAAAATCGTTTCTATTATGTTGTTCTGTATTACGTGGTATTTATGCAGATATTTTTCACATTTTATCATGGTTGATGAATGAAACAAATCTGAATTTGTTAGATGTAGAAAACTACGCCCTGGCTTTCATATGCGATTCAAAAACTATACTAAGTGGAGTATTGGAATTTTTCATGAATAAACTTCAAGAAAATGAAAACACGGTACAACAATGAAATTAGGCCTGGCTTCGTATGGCATTGGTAAAAAAGTACAAATTCAATGAAACCCACCGGAACAGTAATGCAAGAGTTCCCTTTTTAAGATCTTCACAGAAGAATGAACGGCTAGCGAATAAACGCAGGTAAAAAAATTAAATGCAATGTGAGCATGTGAGCATTGGAAGTTTTTACTGCTATTACTTGTCTCATTTTTTTAATCTTCGACCAGCACACCTTGCCAAGTAGGCAGCTGACGCCTGTGGAGGCTCAGCCTCGTATTCAGGAGTGTCGGCTCCGGTTGGATTCTTGACTCCAAACGTTTGAAAACGATTTTTTTCTTGCATTTCCCGTGATAAAAGTCTTTGCCTGAGATAATGTCGTGCATCCTCTGACATTGTTAAATAATGGAAGCGCCAAATAATGTCGAGCAGGTGTTGCGATGTTAGGATACTCAGGTTACTATACTAGGTAATTCGCTACGATATTTAGGAATTCAGAAGCTAAGAAAATTACATTGAGGAGGACTAAGTAGAAGCAACAGGCAGCGGCAGGTAAAGCGGTCTGACTCACTTGAACTGGCGTCCTCACGGCCGGGCTACGTGGACGCAACAGCCGTCCGGGCTACGTGGACGCAACAGCCGTTCGTAAGAAGCTAAATAACAGGCGGAGCTGTGCGCACTGCTGCAGTTAGCTTGCAGCACAATATAAGCAGCTTTCCGGATCTGGGTTGAATAGTTTGCAGAAGTTAAACTATGCGAGAGCAAGACGTAGGTGTGAGATAGAATACCACGAAGTCAGGAGGTATGTGATTTTAGAAATCTTATGACGCATTCTTTGCCCCAAAACTACAACAAATAGAGCCAAATTCTGACTTATTCTTTGCAGATGATTTCACAACGGCAGAAACTTGTTTTATTGCTACATATCTCGCACGTTTGCTGGTAGACTTAGCATGTGATATCGAACTTCACGGAAGGTGCAGGATCTTTTTTTAACTCGTCCGTTTATTCATCACTTTGAAAATTAGTTGTTTGAGAAATTTTCAGAGGTGGCAGCGGAAACATTCTCGTTAAAACACGAGTTCTCACATTGACCCTAGCTTATTTTAATGTTTGCATTACAATGAGAAGCCAGGGATGGCAGCTCCGCACATTGAAATAGAACAGGACGAGCCCGTTTTCTCGTTGGTGCAGGTGTAGCAGCAGAGTGCGGCAAAACAAAACGGCTCGGCTTCACCCAACTTCGTCATGGGAGGATCTGGTGAGCGCAAGCTGGCCGAGAAGAATGTCAAGACGCGACTGGTGCTCTGCTGTGCACGGGTGTACCCCTGTCTCTCTTGCAACTCTTCTGAGACAGGAGACACAATTCCCGTTGCCTCATAAAATAACCACACACCTATTATTTCTGTCTTAATATAGTCATCCTTCATTCCAATTCACCCCTTGGTGACCAGATTTCACGTCTATTCTATCTTCAGATGCTTTTGCAGCAATTTTCTGTCTCATTAAATAAATGCCACACTCTAACCTCAATCGATCACTTCAGTTAAATCACACATACCTGAACACGTTTTCGGCCTCTTCATACAGCCCCAACTGAATCTCGTTAAAAGCAAGACGCTCACAATAACTGAACAAGCATTTGTCTCTCTTCAATCTTTCCTTCTACCTCTATACCACCGCTCTTCCACTTCTTCTAACCTCATGCATAAAATGATACTCGTCCTCTGGTTTGACCGCGCTGATGGTTCTAGAGTATCAAATAGCTTCGGGGAATCCTGACAGCAATAACCTTTCGATTAATTCCAGTTGAATTCCTCTGTTTTCGATTAACCGTTGCGAGGCTGCGCGGCGCGTCTGCAAATGCAAAGCTGCACCGAAACAACCAGCGCTTTCAGGGCATCTGTTAATGAAGGCTGGGCTCTGCTACTCTGCTTTCTCTTATTCATGCTTTACAATCTAGATAATGAAACTTTTGATATAGGTTCTGCTAAGCTGAAGATGGCCTATAGAGACGAGGCCTCATTTACTGATGCAGCCTTACTGCACCTGGCGAGAAAACAGAAATGGAAAGATGGGACACCGAAGTATTGGCACGTACATTTTTTATGCTTTCCAATTTTTCGCTTACATTTTCACTCGCAATCAATGATCCTTCCTACGATAAAAATGAACATTCGTTGTTCTTGTCTGAAAGTAAATTCTGACTGAATTTAGAAATGAAAACAATAGATAAGAGTAGCAAAACTCAGCTTATAATTTTAGAAACTTTGCATGTTCATCATTTGGAAGCATATTTCAAAAATGCGATCAAATCAGAATCTCATTAGACCATCAGGCTATTCAAAATAAGTTGTTACAGTTGTCTGCCCAACAGGCAATCTTGACCGCTCGCTGTGAGACCACGCAAACTTCTCAAAACAACTAGCACAAAATGCCAATCACTGGTAGAAAACTGATTTCCAAATTCTATGCTGGCTACAAAACAGTAGGAAATTCCTCAAGATATTTGGAATCAAACTAATTTTTTTTCCAAAACTAGCAGAAATAGCAGCAAAGAACGAACCCTCATTGCACAGTGGGACTTTGAGTCCCGCGAGTTAATTTAGAAAATGCAGCTTTCTCACCGTCGACATTTCGACACCAGGGAAGCCCTGAGCAAAGACAAGATTCGGGGAATAGTAAGCCGTTTACAGGAGCAGGGTGCAGTTTGTGATCTGCAAGAACTGGAAGGCCACGTATCGCAAGAACTGTCGAAAATCAACGAGAACTGGGCCGAAGCCTTGAAACAAGAGATGCCTATTTTTAAAAATTGAAATACTTTGTTGTATAGTGTACTGTAATTAAAAAAATGCACATTACCAGGAATCGCGGAAGTGTCATTTTACCTACTGAAAAAATTTTGTCAGTATTACTTGATAATTGTTAAAGATATTAGAGATTTAAAAAGGTCAGTTATTTTTGGGTCACTCTGTACAAGAATGTGGTCGATTCTATTAAACTATCAACAATTTACTCACGGCTTCCAATGGAGCGGATGTTGTGTTTAGCTCTGCCAAGCATCCCAACCTCGTTATCAGTGGAGACAGAAAGCAATGACGCAATGCCCTTCAATCACGAGGTTCATAGTTGGAGATTTCTCATCCAAGGTTCATATTTACGATGCTTTCCCACGAGAATGTGTGTGAAATGCTCTTTTGTTTTGAGTCACTTGCGTTCAAAGCAAAAGATCTACTGAGGGATTTGACGTCGTGTCCAGACCAAGTGAGCCCATCGCCCGCGTCGCGCAGCACCTGCGCAACTCGAGGCTCTCGTGAGCCGCTGCTGCAGCAGAGCTACGCTGGCGAGCTGCGCCACCGCCTCTGCGAGCGGCGCGGAGTTGCAGCAGAAAAAACGCCTTACTTCCTCTCATTAGCCATTCAATTAGAAACTTTTGGAAGTGTGCATAATGAGGCTTTCTCCAGTGCTCAGCATAATGCGCCTCAACTTTTGATTGCCTGTTTTATGTTTCCAGAAATTTTAGCTCATGTAAGGAGCTCCAAGTCTGTTTGTTGAGGTGAAATTAATCGTATCAGATTTACAATACATTGTGAACTTGAATAAAGCTGTCTCTAATACAGACGTAAGAGTTATCCTCTGTAATGTTAAGCTTACTTTCAGTGGAAGTATATCAGATGATACTATTCAAATCGTAGGGTGGGCAGGTAGTCTTTAGTTAATCACTACACTGCGTACCTGTTTTCATGAAAGTTTTGTTTATACTCAATTTTATGTTACTTAAATTTGTAAACTGAAGTATCAAGCAAAAGTTATTGAAGAAATGTTTTCAACCTTAAATATACGCGAGAAGTTGCTGCGCCACAACGCCCTGACCGACCCCGCAGCGGTGTGCAGACAGCGTCAGGCGACGGAGAAGGGACTTGAGCCCTCGATAGTGAAGGAGGGAGAAATGCGAAAATTAGAGCGGAAAGGTACACAGAAAGAGTGAAATAAAAGATAGGGAGAAATTAAAAAACAGCGAGCGCTTTTCCTACCCTGCATTTGCATGATCAACATAGGGATAATAACGACTAACCGAAGATTCAGTCGTTTCTCTATTAAAGTAAACACGTGAGTAAAGAAAACCAAATTTGAAATACGTGCGCCCCCTATCACAACCGCACGATGAGAACAAGTCGATTCAGTCGATGCCACAGCGAGATCACATTGTAACTTCACGACCAAGCACCCTCTATCAAGGAAGAGCTGCTATTCGCACCGTGTGCTGAGTGCATTTTCTATGTACAATTATTGGACGCTTGTCGGCCGCATCTTTTTTGCTTGGTCTCTGGAAGACCCCCTTTCCTTGCCTCGTCTCAAAAAGCAAGGCAACAATTCACTTTGTACTTCGTTCAAACGTTTCACTCGACCTTTTGCTGCCTCTGCCAGACTTCTTTCGCTGTCCACTTAAGGCAACTCGGTCTCTTCCCCGTCTCGCACTTCGTCGTCTCTCGCCCTCACGCGGTCTCTGCTGCACTAACTTGTTCGTACGCTCAGTATTTACTGAGCGTTTACTTTCGGTACTCCTTGGGGCACTTCTAGTTTTACTTTTTGTTCGCAATTTACTTATTGCGAGGTCAATCAATCGAAACCTACAAATATCTTAATGGCTTAAATGATGTTTCTCCACAAAGGTTTTCGGTGCTGAGGACATCCTCTTAACAAAAAATAATGGTCGGAAATAAGAACATTTTTAGGAGATTTCAGACCCCTAAATTTTCCAACTTCAAATTTTCAGGACCTGGAACCATTTCCTAAAAAGTGTTGTCTCTGCTAGCTACTAGTGCGGGGAACACGTTTAAAACTGTCTTGTCATTACAGGATTCGCAATTCACTTGTATTCTGAAAAACGAGGGGGGGGGGCTGAAATTCCGGAAAAATTTGAAGAGCACAAACTATTTGCGCAATTTAGGAAGGATTATCAGGAAGTACTTTTTTCAGGTGTTACATTCACGAATCCATCAGTAATGCCTCATCGGGAGTAAATGCGGAAGGAAAAGAAGTAATCTTGGCTCTCACATTTTTTGGTAATCGGAAGATAACTCTCAAATCAAGGGACTGCAATATGTGTAACGGTCGCGTAAGTAGATATGTTGTTAAAATGGATTTACTGATGCCTGTGAGAGCCTCACTGCGAGGTAATTATTGACTGTGAATGTGTTTCATTGACGTCTGTGTGTGATTTGTGTCTGACTCGGCGGGACTTGAGGACAACCCAGAATGGGCCGCTTGCTTCATTTCTGTTGCCCTATTTTATTTGATACTTTCTCCCCTTTCCAAACTTGTTCTTTCAAAATGCAGAGCCTTCCGAGTGGAAGCACACCTATAGTCCATAGACTCCCCGTTTCCAACTGTCCACTCTAAAATTCTCGTTCTTTTCACCCTCTAGAGATCACCTCCGTTGTGGCTATGTAATCCTTTGATACGAACTACTATACATAACAATGTTAAAATTGAGATCTGGCGAACACGAAGGCCGCACTTCCTTTTCTTCAACTAGTGGCAAATGCTTAGCCCAAAATGTGGGAGTGTTGTCCCAGTGCGAGCAGTTGCCCTCTTTTGCTGGCATTTCAATGACCGTCAGCAAAATGTTTAGGAGCAGAATCGAGCACAAACGACAGAATGTCATCTATGTCTGTTATCGCATCCATTTTATAATTTGATTTCTCAAAAATGGTAAGGATGACTTCGAAACCATAACAGAAACTGGTTTTACACTGCCACAAACTCTCTAATTCATTGGCAATTACAGAAGAGTTTATGAGAATGTCGCGATCAATTACGCTGGTCGTAGGCCATTTCAACCGCGAATAACTTCTCGCAAGGCCGGAGAATTTCACCTCCCGCATTCTTTCCATCGTGTAAAACAAAACTTTTTCTCAGTTATGCTCTGTTCTGCTCTGCTCAGTTTTGTTCTATTCTGTTCAGTTGACCATTTGAACATAAGCAATTGGAGTCTCGTCAGCAGCCCTGGCCGTAATGAAAAGGTTCAGAAAGAGAAATTAGTGCAATGAGGGTGTGGATCGTGAGGGCTGGCCAGAGCAGAGGCAGGAGTTGAGACGCTGCAGATATTGACCACAGAGCTCGCTGCCGGCCCCTGGCACCTTCAGATCGATGCCCCCAACGAGCCTACATCTGTCCAAGTCCAGGCTACAATACTCGAGTCAAAGGCAAAGTTGCGCCTCACCGTATCGTCTCGTGAGCTCACCTTCTCTCGGTAATGCTCACTCATAGAGCTCGATGTCGACATTTTTGAAAGCACACAGTACACCAGAGAGAACACTGTCTGGTCAAGTTCTTGCGCCGCTATGAAGTGTAAATGGGTACAGAATTATTAACAATGACCGTAGCATAATCCACAGTTTGTAAAGGAACGCTGGCAAACTTGAATCCGGGGCTGCCAAACACTAAATTTATGCACACAACTGCATGGACTAATGTTATCTAAAAAACGATGTGTTCAAAATAAAAAGGGATAGTTAATGCAGCTATTGCGAGCTAGAAAGTACCTTAGTCGTTAGAAAAATGACGCTATATTTGTCTACCGTAATTGTGGCTGCTTGCATCAGTTTGGCCAATATTTCGAAGCTAATAAAACTGCCTTCAGATAGACAACATTAATTATGGACTGAAGTTATTGGCTGCTTGGAAGACGAAGGTCGATAGAAATGAACTTAGATCACAATTTTCTCAGTAGCATTGTTCATAACTTGATAGTTTAGCACAGTTAATATTTTCAAAATATAGTTTAGTATTGTTAGTATCTTGAACATACAGTTTTGCATTGTTCATGAGTGAAAATGACAGTTTCGCATCGTTAATAAATAAAAAAGACAGTTTTTATGCTGTTTCAGTTTGGCATTAGTTGCGGTAGCTGTATGTTTAGAAAAGCAGCAGCTCCAGCTTGTTTTGTTCACAAAAGATAGCTAATTTGAAAAAAAAAATTTTTGGCTCTAGCCTGTTTTGGTTATAGAAGATTACTGATTTGATGAAAAATTACTTCGGCGCCAGCTTATATTGTCTATAAAGTATAACTAATTTAACTAGTTCTGAGTTTGAAGCAAAAGTGCACGAAGCTCTTTACCTTGCGTTACGGCAAAATTTGTTCGTCTTCTGATTGATTACCGTAGGAACCCTGCAGCTTATTTGGCGGACAATGCTGATGTTGCTGACTGTTGGGTCTTAATAATATTGTTGTGTCCTACTTGTAACAATGTACACGCTAATGGTAAATACATTTTTCAAATCTTTCACAGGCAAACTTGGATCGTTAGACTTAGTATAGATCCTAAGAAATATTTTAAGATCACTAAACATGTCAGCTACACACACAACGAAATACTTTCAAATCCTCATCAAACAAGAAGTTAACTTGAGGAAACAACTCACTTAGAGAACGCAAGAAGTTAATTAGCTTGAGGAACACTTCCTATTTCCAAACATGAAGCACAAAGTGCATTCCTGGGAGCACTTTTACACCAACTCTAAACGTGAAGTACAAGCTCTAGCAAACATTTAAAGCCATCGTCAAGCAGTAACATCACAACACACGCAAGGGTTGACAACCAAACTACTCGCAAACATAAAATTCAGCACACACAGCATAGGAACACAAGACAGTGCTGTGTGATCGCAGCTCAGCTCGCCATGACAACGCGCGCTGAAGGTGCCCTGGAGTACGCTCTGGTCTTCATCCATCACAGGCGAGCGGGGCAAGGGGCGGTCATAAAGTTAGCAAATCCATCAGCGGCCTTGATGTTAACGTCCGCTTTTCTGCAGAGCTTCCATAACTGCTTCGTGATATGCGATAATTAAGCTGTGCAATTTTATTCAGACTTTAATTTGGTGTATATTCCTTTAAACTTCTAAGTTCGGTTGAAGCTTCTCGAAATTAGTGCAAATTTGGCACTCAGTAAAACGTGTCCCAGAATTACAGGACCCGGAAAGAAACAATTGTCAAGCAACCCAGCACGCGCTGCGCCAGCCACGCTTGCAAGATTCGGCTTTCGTCTCGCAAAAAATTCTACAGATAGTTAAACTAATTCACGAAGGTACTATTGGAATTTGTACACAAACTTATGAAGAACCTGTAAAGGAAAATGATTAGTAGTACTCATCGGGTTAATCAGCATATCCTTTGCTTACACTCGAGAGTCCTTTTATTTTTTCGATGTTTTCTTCATGCGTAATTCAAAGTGGGGGTCCCACAACCAATTACATGGTGACACACGAACAAAAAAAAACACAACGAAGAATGAACGCATGTAACTCACGGGTCTCCCCATTATGCCTCGTATAAAATCCAACTGGGGCTAAAAAGAAGCTTGTCAGCATCATAACAATTCACAGTACGATCGAAGACCTTGGCCTCTGACACACAAGTTTGGAAGCATCTCCTAACTGATAAAAAGAAACAAGTGCGTTTGGAGAGGTGCGAGAAAGTTTTGAACGGGTTGAAGGCAAATAGATCAGCAATTAAGTTCATTTATGAAGAGCAGATTTTTACAGTTGATTGTGCTTGTTACAGACGTCACGACCCCTAGATTGCCTTTTCGAGCACTGGCGTTCAATCCACGATGACGTCGAAGAAACCAACGAGCGTCCTGACTCTCTGCATTGTTTTGATTGAGGATGATGCTGTCATTGCGCACTTATTCACCCTTAACTAAAAATAGAATGCCGCATTCAGCTGTAATATCTTGCACACAGAAATCATTCCATGGATGAAAACCAAGGCTTCGAATAAGTAGTTCATGTTTCCATGTAACTCGGTCTCTGATCACACGGCGAGCCAAACAGTTCACTTTTCAAGAGGTCAGGTGTACAACTCTGAGAGAAAGACGTTTAGTCTTCCAATTCGCCCGACCTGAACCCGTTAGATTGCTATTTTCGGTCGCAAATTAAGGTGAAGGCTTGTGTGAAGCCCCTCAGCAGTCACGCTCCGCACGAAGGCATCAAAGCGGCCGTCGAGTCGCCGGGAACGGCAAAAGTTATCCTCGTGGCATCCAGCTTTCGAAAGCCTGTAGAAGCAGTCATCATGGCTGAAGGCGGCTATATCATACAAAACTTTTGTTCTCCCGGTCTGCTGAATAAACCACCAAATTTTAAAGAATTAAGTTTTTTCCTAGAGTTTTAGGATTCCAGCATAGAAAGTAAAATTGAACTGATTTATTCGAAAAACCTCATAAGAATTATATGAGAATGGTCCCCCTCTTTCTTATTTACCGAATTGCTCTGAAGGAATTTCACTGAATTTGTTGTGGGGCTTTTGAACAACATATTAAACCCCGACGGTATCATTGTGAGAGTCACCTCGTCACAAACAAACCCTCATGTGTTGTAGGTATACAAAAAGCGCCCTAGGTGACCGACAAGTCGCAGTCACAGCCTCTTATTCTGCTATAACACTAGGAACTTCACAGCATCAACAACATCTAATGCATTCTTTACTCAACCTTGCCAGATGAGTAGCGCAATCCACAGTCACATTCAACACATCTGACTCGCTCCTGTTTCTGTCTATTTGTGCCAGTAAAAATCAGACTCATTTGATTTCTTTTTCATGTTCTTAATCATTAAATTCCAAAACCAGACGTGCTGTGGTTTCTTTTACCCCTCGGTTATTCTGCTGATCAAGTATAAAGTTCTATATTATCATTCTGCTGTGCTTCGCCAGTAGTGCGTCCTTCCGTCGGTCCGTCCGTTATGCTTTGAGCTTCAAGCGGTATCCTAGCTACGGACGGCTGGCGTTACCGGGCCAACTGTCGTTTTAGGAATAGAAAATTATTTAAATTAAAGACACGCTAAGGTAGAATGGGCTAGGATCAGTTATGGCAGGTTAGGCTAGGATAGGTTAAGTTAGAATAGGTTAGGTGGGAAAAGAGGGATAGGCTAAGTTTGCATAGGTTATAAGCTAGAATTGGATAAGATATGCTACATTTTTTAGAATATATTATGTTAAGATAAGTTAGCTTTGAATAGGTTTGGGGACGTTAGGTTTAGTAAGGTTTTAAAAACTGGATAAAGAAAGCTTAGGATATGCTAGGCTGGTTTGGTTATGTTAAGCTAGGTTAGATTTTGAAAGGCCGGTTTGTGTTGAGTTAGTTTACGGTGAAATATGGTGGGCTAGAAATTTGCATAAGATTGAATTGGGTTAGGATAGAATCAGTTTCTCAATTTCAATAACTGTGCGTTGTTTCGTACGTCCAGTTTACTTTTCGATATTATTTACAGTGGGGTATATCTCGTGTTTTGCTGGTAATCTATTTTTTCTCCCCGCACCTCATTGTGTGCCCGTATATCATTCTTGAAGTCTGACGCATGTGTGCAAACAGGTGTTGACTTTCTAAATGTTCATCTAAAGATATTTGGGGGAACAGAACATTTTTTTATAGCGTTGTAAGTTAGAGTAGACTTTCCTATCATACTATGTTTCTATTAATCCATCCACTCTTCTTTACCTAGCATTTCAGTTTCCTCTGTTCTCGTACATTTTTAGATTTACAGATTAATTTTGTTCCTCCTGCATCAAGCCTTTCCAGAATTTTCGTGGAGTAAAACTTTTGCCGCATGGAAAGTATCGACAGTTTTTTGACCTACATTAAACTCCACTCATTTTCACGAATGGAAAGCAAGAGCTAAATGAGCGAAAAAAGAACACCGAAACAGCGGGAAAAATCTTTAACCAAAATTTAGGCAAAAAAGTCATGACTCTAAGTGTCGCAAAATTCTCCATAGAAATTCATACACCTGAAATAATACACTCAACAACAATGTCTGATAGTGTATATTTGCGTTGATGTTGCAGAGGGGAGTTAAAAACGTATTTTTCTCATTTGTTATAATATTAGCTGGTCCTTCATTTACCAAGATAAGAGATCAAACTAATGCCGTCAGTTTTGAGATCGCTGTTTGATTTTCAACTGTAAAAATACAAAATCTGCATTCGAAAAAAATTGTATTTCGGTTCTTTGAGAAAAATCTTTCCAAAGCAATATTTTGTAAGATAAGAAAATCTTGCATTTCGATGCAATTGGGAATTTCCTTTAGGGCATTACAGACGTTGCTTGAAATAGATGTAGAACGCATTTATTGACTGCAAATGTAAATCTGACGCTCTCATCAGGTTGTCGCCTCGTCAGAGGCAGGCCGCTCGCTGTGGGCAATCTGGGGCTCAAAATTGCCCATTAAGACTCCAGATAAACTGAGCGCGAATTTGCTAAGTTTTGTGTCCACGCTAGACTGGGTTTGAAGCGGGGAAAAAGTAGAGAAATTTGTGTCAAAATACATAAATATTTATTGACATCAATGAATTTCCTTGATTTACAGACTGATAATTTCAACACGATAATTACGATTTCTCACTTCATTCAAGGATGTTAGAACAACTACATTAAGTATTTGAAGACATCGAGGAGGGCCGTAACTTCCTAATACTCCATGGAAATTTCTCACGCCCTCGTATTCAATGCATCAAACTTCCCCTGTGACCATAGTCTAGGAACGAACGAATTCAATATTGGAGCTTCGGTCAAGTTTTGCAGAGCAACATCTCCAATTGAGAGTCGCTGATTTTTTACTGGCGAGACTTGGCGCTTGAGCAGAGGCCTGACAGAGGTCTAGCAGAGGTCTGGCAGAGGTCTGACAGAGGTCTGGCAGAGGTCTGGCAGAGGTCTGGCAGAGGTCTGGCAGAAGTCTGGCAGAGATCTGGCAGAGGTCTGGCAGAGGTCTGGCAGAAGTCTGGCAGAGGTCAAGCAGAGGTCTGGCCAGAGCTGTGTTGCGCCAGCCGTCGCCCGAGGAGGCGCGTGGTTTCAGTTTGTACACAGAGGTCAAATGCTGATTGAGGTTATGGCTGTATTCCATTTTATTTTTGTTCTGTGAAATGGGGTACTTTTACTTCGGAGTAATTTCTTCACGCATTAGATCCCTAAGTTCAAATTGATAACATCTTGAAATATGGAATTGTTTGACTGCTCTATGATAGAGGTAAAATACTCATCAGTTAACCTCATTTTAATCTTAAATCATTCAAATGTAACCAATTGATGATTAATTTAGAGTAAAAGGCTTATTTCCTCAGACTAGCTTCTTCATGGCTTATATCCATTGAGCAGAGTCTTTATATGTTGATGCTTACTGGTGCCTGAGATGAAGAACTCGATAGCTGCTAAATACCGAAAGGGAAGCACTACAACGAATTAAGGAACAACTTACGCCCCTTTCTTTTATGCTTGATGCGATCTCTTTTTGATGTTACCCTATTTTCATGAGAGCCACGCGCGTAGGAGGTGAAGCTTAGTAGAGGACTCAGTCGATGGCGGACTCATGAATCATGGAGGCCTCGGAGAGCTCGCCCTCGCTCTAGATTTATGGGTGAATTTTCTCCGCAGGATTTGTTTGTTAAGGACTCCTTGTTCTCTGCGCTGTCGCTTCAAGTTTCTTGTATAAGTTTTGCCATTTCGAAGCCCTTCTTTTCAAAGCTGAGATATTTCACAATCTTGCCGCTCATTCTATTCTAAGAAGCCAATAAATTTCATGTTTTCTCTATAATACAATGAACGTAGCGTTCAGAATATGATTATTTCAGAGGGCTTAGTGCAAATTTTAAGATCATTGGAGTCGTGATCTTTTCTTTTCTCAATTTTTCCAAATTTCTTTAAGATGAGTGCAGCTCCCCTCAAAAATTCTAATTCTTATTAAAAAGATTTATATAATGTGATGTACCTGCGATTTCTAACTGACATCTTGATGCTGTTTGTTTTAAAACTTAGAGTTTCCTTCAGCCAATTCATTAAACCAATATTATGTGACTATTTTCTTCCTACTGGACCTATTTTCAAAACCAGTGTGGTTAACTCGTTGTTCCCTTTACGTCGTGAAACTAGCAGGTCTTAGGTTGCAGTTCAAAACGCATGTTAGCCTAGACAATATTCATCCACAATAGTCTCATTTCGGCAAGTTCTCAAGTGGAGCTTTCAGTAAGAGAGAAGTATATTTAATGCCCTATGTATATTCAGGACGTTCTCGGCTACAGCTCCGCCGTGTATGTTTCTGCCTTGAAGTTGCTCATTAAGCTCGCGTAGCCTGAATGCCTAACGGGGCATTGAGAGCTTTGCCCCCGCTTTACGATTGCGAAATCGGCAAAGTTGGCTTCGTTGGCTACACTGAGTGAAAGGCCCTCCATACGAGCTCCCCTGACTGCTGCTCCTAATGACGCATTTCCGATACTGCGCCCACCTCAGAGCCAGCTCCTGAGTCCTGCCTAGTTCTGCTAGCGATAATTGCATTAGTTTTGTTTACGGCCTACGACCTGGAAATCAGGATATTCTTTCATCTCCGTTTACTCAAATCGGAGAAAATACGAGTCAAGCTATGATTGCACACTGATTTGGGAATACGAATTGAAATTTTTTCTCCCGCCTAAAGTTGAAATCGTACTGTAGAGATATACATACGGGTAACGTGAAGCTGATCATGAATTACTGCACGCATTTAGTGTGTCACCCTATTTCTATCCGAGATAAATGATTTTTTTAGCCTCCAGCATTTTGCTGTAGTGGCACAGTGGTTGAGGGATCGGCCTTGCATGTTGGAGACGAGGGTTCGTATCCCGGCGCTGGCGCGGCGATTTTCCCCGTTGGGTATAAGGGAAAGCTCGAGCACAATACCCCACTCAACCCAGGTGTCGGAAATGGGTACCGGCTTTACGGGGGAACCGTCATGGTGTCCTATATATATAGTGTAAGTTATAAGACATTTGAAAAACCAATGCTCATGCAAGATCATATGTATCAGGCTTGATTGGAAATAAAGCATCCTAAGATGCCGATGTTTGTTTTTGTTTGCTCGTTAAAAGGATTGTATTCTGAAATTATTGGCAGTCCTTTTTTTGATAAAGAAGGAATATTTTAAGACACTCTCTCTTGTGTTTCGAAGGACAGCTCGTTATTCAAATATTTTAAATCAGAGAGAGCATCATTCAACATACAGAATCAATAACGAGTCGCACTACAGCACGACTGTAACAGAAGTTTCTTTCGAACGTCTCATTTTCCGAATATGTCCAATTTTAGAGCTCGTCATTTTTTTACGAGTTGTTTATCAATTGTATTAAAAACTATTCTACGTAGTTAAGTTGTTTTTGTAGAAATAATTTTCTCACCTTGAAATTCATTTACAATCATGCACCTTGGGCGGGAAACAATTTAGTTCATATATCATAAAAAAACATAAATTGAAAAACTTGCAGTGAAATCTGGGGATATTATCTTGAGTAAAATGAACACTTAGCACAAATAACTTGTGTGAATACGACGATAAATGATTCATAATCTTAGGATAATGATGAAGTAAGAAGGCTGTCAATTTCTCCCGACGTATTAGTAAAGGATATGAATTCTCTTTAAATTGGAAAAAGCCATTCATTTTCATTTTAGTAAAAGTGTGAGGAATCTTTTTATTTTATCACAATTTGTTAGAGAAGGCCTGGAGCTGAATTTCATTTACTGTTTTTAACGAAAGTTTAGCGTGGACGGCAACAACCAAGCCAGCGCCATCAAAAATGTTACGTGTCTTAAAATTTCGCTTGTTATCGAGCTTCACTTCTCACTTCTAGCCGTCACAGTCGAAGCAGATTATCTGATGGTAGTCACCTGAAGTCATTTGTTCCGCCCTGAACAATGGCAATATCATCTGGAGAACACCGCTATTGTTCTAGTAAGTGTATTGTTTTTATGTCTATTGTGGAGCGGAAGAAAACTTTTCACTCCTCCATCCTGCGCTGTAATTTCTATTTTGTATTCTAAGGATGTCTTCAATGTAAATAAACCGTAAGCTTTTTACGGTCATACATAGACATTATCGTTTCCTTCAGGTGTGCTGCGGCATTGCAACAGCTCGCTCTTTCTTTCGTTAGAAGCTTTAAAAAAATTAACATTTAATTTATTGAGTTTCGTACGCTGGCTGGAGACACTTGACTCGGGTCATCAGTGTGAATTGAGGTACCAGTTCATTCAGGGGAATTTCAAAACAGTTGTTGGTGCCAACGTGAAATAAGGTTTGTTATGCCCTGAGTATTTGGGCAGAAGCGATCCCGAGTCTGAGAGGAACCAGTCATTTGCGTACCTCATCTTCGGTAGAGTTAGGTAACCTTCGAACGAGTAAGCTTCATTTACTGCAGATTGAGACCGGTAGCATGTTGTCATTGTTGTCTTCTGATTTCGTTCCTTTTGAGTCGTGTCAATTCAATTTTTCCACTGCATGTACTAACTTGCTTGAAGACGCTTGAAGCCATTCTAAGCGACACACAGCATTCGACTTGTTGTAATGTCACTAATATTTGCCAGCTTATTTAAGGATGTTCTAAGTCAAAGGTTTAAATTATTTACGAAAGGGATTTAAGTTGACTTAAGTAAACGAAATACACTTCTAAATTTGAATAAATTTTTAGATCTTAATATTCAGGACTACAGTGGCTAGCTATTCCACCTACCGTTTAAATGCAACTCAAAAGAACAATTACTTCTTTATTTTGTCTTCCTCACTGGTAAAGCTACCCTAGACTCAAAGACGTACAGAAAAATATGCACATCAAGAAAATGAAGCGCTTTTCCGGTCGCTAAGAGAAGAAGTAGAGGCGAGCACGCAGGGAAGTATGGCTCCTATGCGCCAGTTGGTAGGAGCTCAAATGCTCCTGCGAACGCGTGCTGTGAGCAGCCGTGAGCGCGCGAGCAAAATTTGAAACGAGCTCAAGGCTGGCATTCTGAGGAGGGTAAACAAAACTGAACTTCAAAGGCCTCTGGACGCTTGAAAAATGCCCTCGAGCGAGTGTTTCTCTCAAGTAAAAATTATGGATACTATTTTAACTTTAGCTCTGAAAACTGGAACTTATACATCTTTGAAATGAACGAGAAAGTTTACTTGTTGAAACAAGTAGGCTATTTTTGTCAAAACAAAGAACGTACAGTGTCTTCCTGTATTGAATCAATTATAATCATGAATAAACGCTTTTATATTCATGAAGCATCAGTCACCTCCACCACAAGTAACAGTTTGCAGCTAATACTCCCTGCGATCACCTCGCTGCAGACGCGCGCCATGTGGTGTAAAATGCAATTGTTTCTTATAGTTTGCTTGAGCTTGACTTGCAATTCTTAACTCTGCCCATATTGCGATCTTTCCCATGCTTCTTTTTTAGCAAATCCTGTTTCTTCTTTTCAAATGATTCATTGCAACCTGAACCACACGCGACATGGTGCGTTTGAGTAGGTAAGTACATCCTAACGTACGTATTGAGTTCCATTTGCTTACACTCTTGTACTTACCTGCCTTCCTACCTACGTACCTACCTTCCTACCCACGTCTCTACCTTCTTACCCACGTACCTACTTTTCTAACCATGTATCTACCTTCCTATCCATGTCTCTACCTTCCTACCCACGTACTACCTCCTACCATCCGTATATCCAATGCAGCCTTGCAGCCGGGCATGTCATAGACAAAAATAAAGCCGATGATTATTCACAATGAAAACTCGAAAGTCACAAACAAAATGTAAGCTTATGATTATTCACAACGGAAGGCTGGCATGTCATAGACAAAAATAAAGGTGATAAATATTCACAACACAAAAAAACTGTTGAAACTATCTTCAATTTTTGAGAGTGAGTGATGGAGTGATGGCGGTGGTGTAGTGGTGTGTACTGACACCACTACACCCCCGCCATCACTCCCTGGTGTAGTGGTGTGTACTGACACCACTACACCACCACCATCACTCCCTGGTGTAGTGGTGTTTATTGACACCACTACACCACCACCATCACTCCTTGGTGTGGTGGTGCGTATTGACACCATAACACCACCACCACCATCACTCCCTGGTGTGATGGTGTCTATTGACACCACTACACCACCACCACCACCATCACTCCCTGGTGTGGTGGTGCGTATTGACACCACTACACCACCACCACCACTCCCTGGTGTGGTGGTGTATATTGACCCCACTACACCACCACCACCATCACTCCCTGGTGTGGTGGTGTGTATTGACACCACTACACCACCGCCATCACACCTTGGCATAGCTTTGGCAGAGGTTGAGGAACAGTTTCACCTACACAGATAGAGCCGTCCGCTAGCACTCGTCCAGAACCCAAAGTGTAGCTTTTGGTAACCGATCTTGTCTCTTAATACATCAATATGTCGTCCGCATGTTTGGTTTTAGATAACAGATGCCGATGATCATTTATAAGCGAGAAAGGAGAAATGCCGTTTCTTGGCTTGCTTGTGTTGCATGATTTTAATTTTTTTGATGACACAATGAACTCTGAAAAGATATCATACTTCGCAGGACATTAAATCTGGATCAGAATTCAGGGCAATTTCCCACAAAGTGACCGCTGCCGCTCACCACCAAGAGGTCCACATGGGGGGATTTTTCTTTTGTAATTCAATTTTTCTCAACGTGAGAGAAACATTGTTTGTAAAAAACTAAATCAGTCGAACAAATAAAAAATAATTCCTGAAGTTACTTATCGTTCGTTATTTTGTAGTCAATGAGAAGGTCGGGAAACTGCACAGAGACTTCACCCAAGAAACAATTGCGGGGATTCATTTTGGCTTGAAAATTTCCGGGAAGTTGGGAGCGCGTTGAGCAGAGCTGCGTGAGCCGTGAGCGTCCAGTGCTCACCTCTGCGAGATTTGAATAGATGTGTACTGTATGTATCTATGTTGACTCATACGATATAGGTACTAATGCATTTGATATGAACTTACATTTCATCTGCGTTGCGTCTTCAGTAAATGCTACTTTTAGTTCTGCATATAAACTATAACGAATTTTTCAATGATAATCAAGGAATGCTTTCGTAGTTGAGATAACAATTTGAAGTAATTCAAAGCAATGCTGGGCTGCTCCCCTTACCTTCTGTAGCTGCGGTAAATAGCTACTCAGCCGCACCTGTCACACTAAACTCCTGGCAGCGACGCAAGCGCGACTCTTTAGCACCTAATGAATAGCAGAAAAATGCTGTTCTGCTGCAAAAAACTGAGAGAAAATGATTTTTTTTTAATCTGTCAACTTTTTGGCGAGGTAAACATTGAAGACCATTTTTTCGTAATGCGTAAGTTAGATCATTAAGTATTTGTATGATTTATACATTCACTCACGAGTGAGGCACAACTACCAGCAATTTCCAGCGATTTCCCTTGAAACGCGCAACTCGAATGACGGCTCCGTGTAATGTACGTGCGACCGGCGCGTACAGCGACCGGCACGTACAGCGACCGGCACGTACAGCGACCGGCACGTACAGCGACCGGCACGTACAGCGACCGGCACGTACAGCGACCGGCACGTACAGCGACCGGCACGTACAGCGACCGGCACGTACAGCGACTAGCTCACACAGCAGCAACTCATCACGACAACATTCCGAGCTCCCAGTTGCGGTGACCACCACCTACCCGCCAGACTACGAAGGACGCCGAGCTGGGAGTCTTGTCGGCCCTGCAGCGGCGGCGGCGGCGGCGGGTGGTGGCGTGCTCACCTGCAGCAAGTGTGGCCGTGTGGCGCCCTTGTGTCGGCCTCAGGGGAAGGTTCACTTGTGTTCATTTGCACTCATCAGGTATGGAGATAAGACACGTGTGATCTCACATGAAACATTAACACTTCCAGTTTTTGAGTTACAGAGCTTGAGGAAAATTCCAGAGACGCTGCCGAAGTTATCTCGGGAGCAGAATTTGAGCTCCGCTCAGAGGCCGCTCAGGAGACATGGTTGGCTTCATCAAGCCTGGCGGTTCGTTAACAGTCAAGGTTTGCATGTTCCATTCATGAAAACTTCAAAGTTTTAATTTTTTTATGAATTTTGGTGAAATTGTCTTGAAATAGCAGGCCAATTGGAATTAAAATGACGGCCAATTGAAAGATAAATGCAAAAACGGAGATCTGCTCCCAAAACTTTGCACGAGTCACCTGCGTGCCCACACTCCAAGTTAGGTCTCAGGAGCTCCGTTTCTTCAAATGTTTTAGAAAAACAATTTCAGTTTTGAGCCTTCCTGCGTCCTGTGAGCAGAGGAAGCGAGCGAGGAGGAAAGGAAAGAAGCACTGAGCAACACACGACCTCCCTGCGCGGCTGCAAGCGTGGCACTAACGCTTGAGGCGGCGGAGGCAAAAGTAAACTGCGCACACTTTACACACAAAAGTTGCTCAGAAATGAAACTTCTAAATATAAGTAAGTCAAGGGAGAAAAGGCAATAAATGTACTTCAATTTATGTGTTTCAGAACACTTGCGTTCAATAATTTTATAGTTTATCTACTCGTCATAATTTGACAAGCTCATTTTTGTTATCGTGAAATGTTACTGCTCTCTCATGGAGTCATCGCCGACCGAGACCACGCTAGAGCACCAGTTACACACAATAGTGAGATAATAAATAAATGACTGATGGTGCTTGAATTAAAAGAAGACTCCATAGCTTTAACATGTCACTGGTTCGTATCCTTCATTGAAGCAAATTTTCGAGCTGAAATATTGTTCAAGGTATTAATTTTCATGAAAAACATCAAGCAACTATTTTTACAAGTACATGCGCTGAAACTAATAGTCGTTTTTCATGTTTTTCCATTTGTTCATTGTTCCATTTGTTTTTTAAGGGTCTGACGAAATAGTTGCAGGGCAATGTACTGATACCTGGCTCTTAAACATCTCTCGGCCTCAGCTCCGAGCCAGAAAGATACTTAAATACTGGGAGTATTTACCGTAGGTTTGAAAAGAAGTTTGGGTTCCCTCTCGTACTTTCTGATTACGATTTCATTGTGTTTATTTTATTATCTATGAAACAAACGCGCGGTAGATAACATGAAATATTAAAAATATAACATTTGAAAAATTATTTCATATTTAGAAACTACTCTGGTGAAGTTATTGGCACTGTCAATTCGTCAATCGCATGGCCGTTACGAGGCAAAACGCGATTCAATCTTTGCAGGCTCGTGTATTTATCAATCATCAAATGTGTCTATTCTTCTTTATTTTCAGCTGATGAGGACGTTTTTCCAAAATTATTGAGGTGTTGTGTTTGATTGTTCACTTAAAGCGTTCTGTTTTTTTTACATCGCCGCCAAATAAGAGGTGTGTTCCTGTCAAATGTGCACAAATTTTTCAGGGAAGTTCTATTCTGATTTATAAAATTATCGCACACTGAAATAAAACCTTACCTGATGCAGATTGAGATGGAGAAAAAATCACGTGAAAGGAAAAGAAGTTAAGAGCGTACACATCTGTTGCATATTTCTGTCTTCGCAAACCACTTATGAAAGCAAACATGTATATTTTGAATGGCTGATTTAAACGTTCATTTACGCACTTACGTAGACATTTTTTGCATATTTCATGTATGTATATGTATGCATAAAATATTGCTTATTTAAATATTTTTTAAATACTATTTTTCAACAAATGTCATGTAAATCATGTAAATATTTAATAAATTAATCTAATATCAGGAAGCATATGTGCTTCGTTAAACGACAACTGAGCGATCACTTCTTCAAATTTACTTTTTCTATCGGACCTTGCAAGTGTACAATCTCTCTCTTTCATGCACTAACAAGGGCTTAAATTTTTGCTAGGGAAATTTTGCGGTGATATTTTGGGTCGGACCCTGCAATCGCTCCGCGTACTTGCTGCTTGCTCTTAGTTCTCGTCACTTTTTTGTGTGGACTTTGTGCTCGTTTCGCTTACTTGAGAAACTTACAACCAATTTGAGTTAAGAAAGTATTCCTATCGTCAATACACTGCAGCAAATCATAGCGTTTAACTTTTGTGTCAACCTTACAAGCTTCAAAACAATTTTCGTGGCATTTGAATTAAATGCTCGCAAGTTTACATTACTGCCTTCAATGAAGTAATGGTGTTTGTAGTCAACTCGATTTCAAACTCCGGATTGTGAGAGGAAGTTTTTAAGAGCAAGGTATACTCGTAGCCTGCAATGCTGCAAAGCAAGGCTTGCAATATGTTACATAGTATAAATTACATGGAAGATGAGGGCAAGCACGTTTTAGAAAAAGTAGACAGTCACGCCAAGATCTAGGAAGGGAAAATAATTAGTCTTATTTTTTTATAAATTTCACACAAAGACAAATCGTATAACTTAAGTTAAGGGATGACTTCTTTGCCCTCTATTATATATTGTCACACAATTCAGCCATCCATATTTTCCTCATCATCTGATCGACCTTTGAGGTATCACAAAATCCGTCCCATAAATTGCGTGAGGTTAGAGTCTAACACGTCCTGTTTGTGTCAGAGTCCCATAAATTGCGTGAGGTTACAGTCTAACACGTCCTGTTTGTGTCAGAGTCCCATAAATTGCGTGAGGTTACAGTCTAACACGTCCTGTTTGTGTCAGAGTCCCATAAATTGCGTGAGGTTACAATCTAACACGTCCTGTTTGTGTCAGAGCCCCATAAATTGCGTGAGGTTACAGTCTAACACGTCCTGTTTGTGTCAGAGTCCCATAAATTGCGTAAGGTTACAGTCTAACACGTCCTGTTTGTGTCAGAGTCCCATAAATTGCGTGAGGTTACAGTCTAACACGTCCTGTTTGTGTCAGAATCCCATAAATTGCGTGAGGTTACAGTCTAACACGTCCTGTTTGTGTCAGAGTCCCATAAATTGTGTGAGGTTACAGTCTAACACGTCCTGTTTGTGTCAGAGTCCCATAAATTGCGTGAGGTTACAGTCTAACACGTCCTGTTTGTGTCAGAGGTCTCCGCCAAGTGGAGCGCTGTGCTGTGTGCCGCGTCAGGTGTGAGCACGTCCCGGCCCAGGGGAGGGAGTGCTGTGTGTTGGGAGTGCTGTGTGCTGCGTCAGGTGTGCAGCACGTCCCGGCCCCGGGGGGGAGAGCGGAGAGCAATGAATTGGAGAGACGCTCAGCACGTATTTCTTTTCTTGTGGTTTTTCAGCATCTCGTTATTTTGAGTCTGTGTGAATTTCTTTTTTTTTCTTTGATTTTGAGAACAAAAAAAATTTCAATATTATTTTACTAGATGTAGGCAACTAAAGAGAGGGTAAGATAGGATTACAGTTATGGGCAAGTAGATAACAATTGCATCCGAGCTTACTTCAAAAAAGTTGAGGAAGGCGCATAGCAGTGAAGGGGCTAGGGAAGGAGGGAATGGGAAGTCAAAGAGAAGTGGAATAGCTACAATGCGACACGCTGTGCGTCGGATGGATGAACGTGCTAGCAGGGAGGAGAAGGAACTGTACGACAATAAGAGTGCAGAGGTTTGATAGGAATGTGACTGCTTGGTAGACTGAGAATCAGACGTTCATCATAGTAAACGTGGTAACAGAATTGTAAAAAGATGCACGTTTTAAAATGACGAGATAATCGCAATATACTCGTATTTACAGAATAGATGAACTGTGTGAAAAAATACCGTATTCATGAATTCAGAGGAAACTAATTTAAAGGTGGAATTAACTTAACGTAAAAAACAATATTATTTATCAGTTAGCTTGCGAGAATGCTGTTCAAGCAATCCAGCATGAAAATGATTTTAGGTTTGGTACGACCCTGATGAGCATGGGTTGACATTTGATAAAAAATATTCGAAAGCGTATTAACAAAATATAGTGAGCCGTTGTTTAAATCTTTCTGATGAATCACTCGTCTGATTTAAATCTCATTTGTTGAAAAAGAGTATAATGAACCATTAGAGCCAATCTACAAACGGGTTCCGCTTTACCTAGAGCAAGCCAGCACAATTTTGTGTGGACCTAAGCAGAACAAATTCATTCGAAGAGCAAACAACATCGGACACGGACCGTGGTTAGAGGCGGAGTTTGAAAATGCTGCTTGTTTGCGTTAAAGTTGGAGAGGCGACGCGCGTTGGAGCATTGAGTGAGGGACGAGACCAACACAAACACTCCTGGTCGCTACGCGGGCTGCTCAGCGACCGAGCTAGCCACCCCCACGCACCTAGCAGGGATTCGAATGGAAAAGCGTGAAAAATACAGAGCGCATAAACACGAACTATGAAACACAGGTTGAAATGAGCTAAAAAGATAGATCTTACGATTTTGAAATTACTGAAACACTTCTGAAAGCAAATTCACTTCCTTAATTTTGTTTTAATAATTGCGATTTCACTTATTTATTTCAATGAGAATTCAAGGTCTTGAAAAATGGCGGTCTTTTTTTGAGCTACATAATGTTCAAGGAATTTGACTAAATAGAGATAACCTAGAAGTGCATCTGTCAATTGAGATTGGCAGGTTTTCTGAACTATGAATTTAAGCGAGTAAACTTCGTGATACTTGCAATTTTTTTGAATTACTAATTTACGTGCGTTAGTTTCGGGGTCTTTGCAAGCTTTTCGAATAGTGAATATTTAGAGTCTTGTAAAATTTGGAGACTTTCTGGATAATGAAAATAAGTGCGTGAGTTCCGAGGTAACTGCAAGTTCTCTGAATAATGAACATGAGTACGTAAGTTTCGTGACATTTGTAAGTCTCCTTGAGCCATAAACACACGACGAAGACGGACTTTAGGGTCTACAAATTAGATACTAAAACACTTGGTTTAATTTCTCTTAGCGATTTGCGTTTAGCTAAAATGAGGACAATAAAAATTGCAATGATCCTGGGCGGTAAATTGTACTCAGAAACGCACCCAATGCACGACTTGGTAAATGAACGTAATCATAGAGTGAACATAGAGTGCGATGTCTCGATATCTTTTAAGAAATTCAACATTGGGTACTCCAAACGAGCATTAAGGTGACCACGAAAATGAAAGAAATATTTAAAATGTGGATGACTGATATTTGTGCAGAAAAATTTATTATGTTATTAGAAATACAAATGATGAGCTTGGCTGAAGAAGCAAAATTGTAAATCAAAATGATGACTTTAAAAACAAGCTCTGATGATTATTCAATACTTAGTTGAGGCGGGAATCTTAATTGATAAAGGCAAATGAGCAAGTTAAAATTATTAGTTGACAAAAAAGCCATCGATGAACTGCTAAGCTGAGATGATCTCCATTATGAATCAAAACGGAATGAAAGCAAACAAATTAGGAAGAATAAGTGTCACATACGACTATAACAAGCTATCACAATTGCATTAAAGTTACTAAATTCCTCATTGTAACACCAAGAAGTCTATGTAAATACGGCGGTCTGGTCGTCTGGCTGAGGATCTCAAGTCTCGCAGTCAACAAACAATTGTCAGTGTCCAGAGAAAAGTAATCAGGTCAAAAATTTCATAAATTTCAGCATTATTAATTTTCTCTCTCGTGTGAAGTAGTTTCAGACACGCTAAATATTCATGAGGACGGAAACATTTTGTGGAACAAAATAAGACTTCAAGTTAGGAACCGTTACCTTGACTTGAGATAATTAGGTGCCATCCTGAAATACAAAATGTCTTTTCTCAAAATATATTGAATGTCACGAGATATTAGAGACCTTCAAACGTTACTGCAATTTATCAGAAACCAAGAAGTGATGTATTTACTCCTAGATCTGGTACTCGCATGTAAAATTGAAAATGATTTGGTTGCAATCTTGAGTTAGAATCTCATTGAAACTCCGCCCAAGAAGCAACGGAAGTCCTTCAAAACCTCCGTAAAATTCTCTGCTAAGCTGCCTTAGTAACGATGCTGACTAAATGAGTCTGTGAGTCACTGTTTCTCAGAATCGAGTAGACGCACTAGTCATGAGAGCATATTTACCATGCGAAGAAATTCGTTTTATCCGGAATAAAATTGAGAAAAATATTGAGTTCAGTACACTGATATCGAGCGGTACCTTCTGCAATTCTTCCTCGAACAATAAATAAGTTTGGTACAATCCGGAGTAAAGGTAAACGTGTGTGTCAGCGCCGTGGAAGCGCTATACTGTGTTCTAAACGAGTCTACTAAAGAAGTTAGAAACCAGTAAGAACTTCACTTCCGCTCTGACTTCAAAAGTGGTATTGCAAAGATAAACTAAGAATTTAAGACGAATTTGAACAGCCGGACAAATATTGTCCTGAGTACACTGCGCATTCTTCACCACGCACATACCTTTCACACTATTGAAACCTAGAGAATTTTTTATGATCTCCTTAACTGAAGCGGGACCCTCAGGTCTCATCCAGCTGCACCCGTCATGTCACGCCAATTCGCGGGCCTGGAGACGTCTCAAATTTTGGTGTTTCTTGAGTGCTCGAGCACATTTTCAGGTTCGTAAATTTCTGAACTTTTTGAACTTTGTGAACCGCTGGAAACCCTGCAAATCAAGTGCAATTTTTTGTAATCGCATGGGAGGTATCTTGGTCTTCATGAAAACATTAACTTCACATTTACTTTACAGTAAGGAGGCACAGAACCTCCGATCCAAAAATGGCGATTGTTCTAACGAGATTCGAAATATTTTGCAAGTCGTGGTACAATAAAAGAGGCAATTTCGAACTAATCAAAATGTGATACATACAAATTAAGCCTCTGCGAAAATATAAAAATGAAGAAGCTGATGGAACCTTAAGCAAAGATAGAATAATTGACATGAACGACTTCTTTCTGTGCAAAGATTGATGGAAATTTTCAAGCCCGTTTCAGGCAACAGCTTTATCAAATCCCATTATGTAATTTGAGAAGAAGCAGCAGCAGGCGGCACGGCTGGCCAGCAGATGCAGAGAGCGCGGCGTGCCGCAGCCCCCATTACGGGCGCTCAGTATTCGCATCACATGTCCGCGTTATCACCCATCGGGGAGTCGTGGGCCAAACTAAAGGAAACTCGGCACACAAACACCGGACGCTGAGACACAAGCGCCCGGGCAGGTGAGCCGCCCGAGTGAGATGGAGAGTGAGGCCACCTGCCCGCAACTGCGGGGTGCGGTGGCGGAATGCCGGGTCACCCAATATACGTAGAACGAGTAATGCCTGATAGCTCGATTTTCACACGAACACAGACTTAACCTTTGAGCTAATGCATGGTCTGCGGTCATGGTAGCGATTGTTGGAAAGGCTACACAAAATTGAGCTGTCATGCGTTTTCACAACTGGAATATTTTCTAACTAGTTTAACAAACGAGGTCGAAAGTTTGTTGTGTTTCATGAAGCATCTCTTCATACCCTTAATTTTGCTAAAACCTAGTCAACTTGCCAGTGAATAAGGTAGCTATTTGTCTTCGTGTAAATATTTTGAGTTAAAAAACATGACTCCACACGGAATTAAAGCACGGTGAAGTTATTTTGCTCAGTACATCTGTGTGCATAAAATGACTAATCTAGTGTCAGTACAACTCCACGCATTCCCATCGGCCTTTAAACATTTCTGTACTCAGGTACGACGAAAGGTTGTAACAATATGGTGCTCAGTGCTCTTATGTTGCAATATAAGGCATTCATCTATCTATAAACGATATCCAGGGAGGGAATTGAGCGTAGAGCAACTAAAATTGTTACGGAGCTGCATGCGCTCGGCTGTGAGCGCCGGCTGCAGCGGACTGAACTCAGTCTCCTTGGACATAAAAGACAGCTTCAACAAAACTTCAAGACAACTTAAACGAATTTATAAATTTAATTAAATATTATTCACGATTATAAATTTACCTTCAGATAACATCATCAGAATGTGGAACCAGCAGCAGGAAACTTGTCTGCAAACACTGGGAATATTTCACATTCAACAATTCGTTACAGCCATTACGGTGTTGGAAATCTCTCAATATTCCACATAAAGTACGAGGATTGACCTGAATTGCTGAATTATACAAAGAAAAAATATTATATACGCCATTGTTAGGCAGTTTCAGGAGCCGCGTTAGGATATTCAAGACGCTCACGATCCCATGGGTCGTGCTTCACTCCATTGTGCAGCCAACGTGGCGTGAGAACAACAGATTTTATAGCGGCTCTAACTTGTATGAAAATAAGAAAAAGCTACCATGCCATTGGCCACATTTCTACAGAAAGTCTCTGTATTGAGATATGTTAAAAGTGCTGGCGCAAGCACATCCACAGCTGATGCTTGTGCGTGGACATTGAGGACTGCAAGTACAAGTGTTGTTATTTCTCTCCTACCCCCGCTCTGGAGCCTCATCAACGGCACGAGACTGGGGCACAACGCAGCGATGGGCCACTCGGCTCCTTGGTGCTGCCATGTTCTGCTCTATCGTATACACCAAGCCATTACTCCCGCTAGTCGCAGCTGCACTCCAACTGCCCAGAGAGGACGATGTTTCAGAAATGATCAAGTCAGGGTCCTGCTCACAGCGATGGATGGACACTCGTGACGTTCAAGGCACCTAAGACGAGTATTCGCACCTAATGCAACTTATTTACCCAAAATGTTTAAAATCACCTAAAAATAAGTATTAGTTGTTTTATCAAAACTAAAACTGCACCGTAATTAAAATCAACGAATGTCTTAAAAGAAATTCGTTACTCAATGAGACGTTCAGTTCTTTTCCACTATTAATTTCAGGTTTACTCACACATGTATCCCTGTGTTTCACGCATGAACCGTGTTTTATTTGCTTGTTTCAGCTGATGATAGCATTTATCCTATAACGTTCATTCTTACATACGTGTTGGATGTTATGTTATCATTTTTTGCTTTCTCATTAAACTTGTGTTCTCGTAGAAGAAATAGCGTGCATAAACTACATCTGCTAACGTTACTGGAGATACTAAATTTTCCGATACGAAAACAGTTCTTCAACAATAGAGAATAGCCAGATGTTCGGTTTGCTTAATTCAAGGATTCACTGGAACTTAAAAAATGAAGATAATGCTGGTAAAATTTGTTCTTTTATTAAAAAAAAATATATCGAAAACGTTTCCAAGACCAGCTCCATCATCAGTTCTGTAAAATACAAAGTGTGATCAATTCAACGCAAGCATAAAAGCGCGATCGACAGAACATTGTGTTCCAACTTACAATTGTTTTGCTGTTAAGAACACGAACAATTTCACAGGAGTAAAATTAGATGTATTGACTACAATGAGTTCATTCCGGTTTTTACATTCTCTAAATACAAGTCACATGTGGTGCAAATTTAAAAAAAAACACACTAGAAAACTGCGTTACATGAAAGCTCAGCTGTCTCGGAACAAACCATTGTTCTCGTGAACTTCGCAAAGAATTTCACAGCTGACGGCCACGAATTCCTGCTACCCTGTTTGAAATTCTTCCGCCCGGAGGTGATAAGCGAGGAAGTTGGGAGCATCGGGTCAGTGTGTGCTGTTGGGCGGGATTGGCTGAGGCAGCGCTCTATCAAACCGCACAATGATCTTCTACTGCACAAGATTTGAAGTTAAATTCTCATAGAGGGTAGATATTGACTGGTGAATTAGGCTCGAAATATTGTTCAAATTATAAAGTGCTGTGAACAAAAGATCTGTACACAGTGGAAAAAATGTGATTAGTGACAAACGAGTATTGTAAGAGGTACCATTATTCCAACTTTATTCATTTCTATGTAATGATCTAGGAACTGAAATACGGAAGTGTATCGTATGACGTTAATTTTAAATCAATGTTTGATGAAACGAGTCATGTTACTGAGATGATTGCGGGGTGAAGGCGAATATTTTCAAAGTTTGAAGCATAAAAGCCGTTGTATATAATAATACGCTATTTATTGTCAAATCCGGCAACTAAAAATGAAATGTAAATGACCGAAAAGCATACAGAAGTCTCTTATATTGATATCAGGGTTCTCCAGCAACCTTCAAGACTTCATATTTGTCCAATGTTATGAATGAATCATACAAAACCTTAAACCTTTGTGTAAAGGCCTTGATACAGTGACCCAATAATCAAGTGAAAGATTGGACAACATCTTTCAACGCTGTTCGCAACCTTGCAGCCAAATCGATGTCCGCCATTCCGAGCTCATGCCGGGAACGATGTTCGGCCATTTCTCAATCCCGCGGGAAGCCTGAATAATTCCATACTTTTGTGATAGGAAAAAATTAGATCATGTTTCTTGCGAACGACTTGCAAGAAAATGAGCCAGTAGGGTTGAATTAATCGAACCCATTCTTTTCCCTTGAGGCATCGCAGAGTGTGCGCTCTTTGAGTCTCAGTAAAATCAGTGATGTAATTTCCAGGAGCTTAGATCCTAAAGTGGCAGCTTTTGCAGTTGTGTTTTGCCCAAGTGCCGTAACTTAAATTTTCAGAACATTTAATGCGTACACGCCAAAAGTATTTTCATTTCCGCTGTCCAAAATTTTCCAATCACACGAAGGTGAGTGCAGGGCTTCACTGCTCAAAATATGGCAATTTTCGCCTGTGTAACGTGCGGGGTTTTAAGGTGAGGGACGCTGAACGAAACTTTCCATATGTTTTATTCTTAACTTCGCATTTGTAGCAATGAGCTGCTTAATGAACATTCATTTTTAAAGCAATGGTTTGTACCATTGGAATTAAGCATCCTGCATTTGAGTAACCTGGCTAAGTTCTGTCACGGGCCTAGAAATTCAAATGTTTAATCCTGCACTTCTTCCTAGAAGACATTATCGTGACACTTACCTTGGTGTTTGCGAAACGACTCTCATGTCATTCTTCATATTCAACAGCAAATTATCTGGAAAGGAAGAACTCAATGTTAATGCAGATTCTCAAAGTTTAATTTAATAATTCAAACTAAAATCGACAAATTATCTTTGTGAATGCAGGTATTCCTTTGCATTGTCTGACCTTCAAAGATATTTTCCACATGTAGATAGAGCTTGCTAATTTTTTTTTTCCGTCTCTTCAATGAATATGATTTTTAGAACCTTTCATAGATTTCAATTTCACAGGTTTCCATCTCAGCTTAATTTCAAATACAGTGACAATAACTGTTTGATTCCTGGCATTAATTACGCATGGAAATGAATGCGGGAAGTTGGACGGGAGCAACTCGTGCAGACAGCGTCGGTTTGCGGCACGCGGAGCAGCGAACTGCGGCCTCGATCAGCGCGCATTTGGCCCGGCCGCACGCCCGCACACAGTCCGCTGCGCGCCACTTCGCTCTCGTTCACAAGTTAGAAGCCATCCCAATTCCGGGGTCTCAATAACGCTTAGATTTATGATTTCATTCTGTGATTATTGAGCCTTCTCTCCGTGTCAACAGCGACTGGCACGAAAAGCATTGGTACTAACCCCCTTTGAACCCAAAAAGGCTTCCTCTACTTCAACTTTGTTCATTTTCAAAGATTGAAATTGTCAAAGATGAAAAATTTTTGAGATAGAGGCAAAAATTTTAAAACAGGATGAGATGCAGAATTTTCAAAAATAATTTTCCCTGTTGCATCAAGTTGGCATTGAATCTTTTCAAAAATTAATAGCCTTTTCAACTTGTCACAGTATGACAGTAATGATCGAACAACAATTGACAGTCCGAATTAGGAACGTAAAGTCCTGAAACAACTGCGTTTATCAAAGCAGTAGCTTTCTCAGAAAGTTAAATAATCATTGCCCCAAACATTTAATTTATTGAGTGACTGTGCGAAGTTCTTGTTATTAATTTTATAGTTTATGATGCTTGCATAAATGGAAAAATATCTTCTCAGAAAAAATGATCTTCAGTAAAAAATTGTACGAAGCAATTGCGTTTTCTTCCACTAGCATTTGGATCTCGCTGATGTGTGCATGCCAGCGCCCTCCAGCGCTGACGTCTTGTGGAGACATCGTGCACTCGGAGCTGAGAATGTTGAGCTCAACATTCAAAACCTACAAGTTTAAATATAGAAAACACTTTAACAACCTTATTTAATCATCGTGCATTCGTTTCACCAAATCGCCCTGTACGAACGAGTTCTGAATTTGTTGATGGTACACGTACAACTGGCTCAAGAATTGATTCATAGCTCTCTGCTCCTCTTCAGTCAGGCGTACGAGCAGCTCCCCTAGGGTTTTAAGTATGCTTGTGTTTTATTGTAGCATATGAATTTTAAATACAGCTGTATAAAAATCGATTTTTGTTTTGACTTTGTGACAACCATTCATGGGTAGCGTGTGAAGATTCAGCACATTGTCTCTTCATGTACTTCTAAACTGGGACACAAATGAACATGCCACCGCGCTATGGTGATGCACGAGGGGGATGTGGGCCACGTCTGCACAGCCATGAGTGTCTGGAACGCTGCGCTCAGATCGCTCTATTTTATCTTCGTCCACACATTTGTTTTCAATGAAAGATTATGGCCTCATTCCATGAAGGAATCAATCGAAAATAAGTCTTTGCATTTCATTTACCGTAGGCGATCGAATTTGAAAAATTGCTGAAATATGTTTTCACAAACCTCAGGTTATTTCATATACACCTTTTATCACAAACCTCAAGTTCTGTCTTATACTCCTCACACCACGATCCTCGTGTCACAAACCTCAGGTTATGTCATGTATGCCTCATACCACGAGCCTCATGTCACAAACCTCAGGTTATGTCATATCTGCCTCATACCACGAGCCTCATGTCACAAACCTCAGGTTATGTCATATCTGCCTCATACCACGAGCCTCATGTCACAAACCTCAGGTTATGTCAAATATGCCTCATACAACGAACGTAAATTTTATCTGGAGATGTAACACAGGTCCCTAAGCTCAGGTGCTTCTCTCGTTTGGCGCTCATAACCCAAACAAATGATGCTATGCTTTACAGATGCGCCAAAGGGAAACCGTTCCTGATCTAGGAATTTGATCAGACTTTAATACGTCGGAAAACAGAAATGCCCGAAAGCAAATCGAATTCAGAAGTACAGAGCTAAGAGTTTCGAATCAGAACATGTAAAAATAGAAGGAAATAAACAAATAAAACCAGTAACTGTACTAATGAGTCGAAAGTTTCGGGAGTGTGAATGCTGAATGGAAAATGAGAACGAGTGCAACAGTAGACGCGAGTTAATCAAAGCGAGGTGAAGCTAGCTGTGCAGCATCAGCAGCCCTCGTCTCTCATCTAAACTTGTAATTGAATGGAGCAGGAAGAGACGAATTCATTTCGCTTAGATCGGTCCGAAGAGCGACCCCTCTGAGCGACGAGTTTTGGCGCGCTCGTGCCTTATGGTTATGGACCCGTCAGTGTAGCCTCATAGTTGGTGGGTCAATGTGCATGGAAACGTGAAAGTTTTTCCATTGACCAATGACACTATTTAGATATCATTTAACGCATAACGCATAACTGTACCCGTACTGCTCGCTCAATAGAATGTTCATTGTGTCTGCGGGGCGTCAAAACGTCAGTAAAGATTTCTCGAAAAACTTTTAAATTTCACTTACGTTATTGTAATGTTCCATCTAATTCTTAGACAAACTTTTTGGTAAGTGGGTTTCAACCGTAGCTTTGAATGATTTTAAAACTATTCGGAAATTATGCAGTTCTAACTTCACTACCCTTTGCATATGATCAAGCAGGATTGTGCTGGATTCTTTTTCAAAATGATTTGAGATCAATTTGAGGTCTTTTAAAATGTGTATTTAGTGAAAAAGTAAACCATTTGTTGTCAGCCATTAGTGAAGATGTTATTATTTGGTATTCAAATATTTTCGGTAGATATGAGGCATTATTTTCAAACCAACATACATGTGGATCAGGCAATAACCTCAGGCAAAAACGAGCTGAAGTAAATATCATTCAGTCGCAATTCTAGCTGAATTTGAATACGGTATCCTACTGCGGTATCACATGTGCTAGTTGGAAACATTATTTCCTTTTTAAACGTACACTTGAGCAGTCCAATGCACTCTTTAGTCCTTTTGAATGCTACTTCCCGTGATGACCAGCATACGCGAGAAGAATACGAACGATGCACTATCCAGCTACCACACAGTCTGTCTGTCTAGCTCTCCATTATTTTCAGCTGAAAACTTTCAGACAACGTGCGTTAGAACTCGATTTCCCCGAAATTTAAGGACTTCAACTGGGGTCCTTTCATCTCGTCAACACATAAAAACCTGATGTCTCTGAACAGCGTTTGATATTTCGAAAATGTTTCGACGATATGAGCATTTCTCTGCTAGTGGTACAAAGAAGCCTCAGTGCTTGGATGGCTTCCACGACATAGACCTCCTGATTAGAGAAGTCTTAGGAGCCGCGTCGTCTGAAGGTATGAACAAGAAACCCTCGGTCGTCCAACTGCCTCGGCTCGAGCTTTATAAATGAAATCAAGGGACAGAAATGGAAAATTTTCGTGTGCGAATGCGGCTAGAAAATCAATCAGATGGTGTGCTTAACTCTCGTTAAAGAAATAGCATACTAAATAAACATACAAGTATAATACTCACAGCTTCTAAAACTCTAGCTATTTGTGAGAATTTCTTTGATTGACACAAGCCAATGATGCCAACAAAAATACCAGAGTCAGTACGAATTCCATGGCTCTTTCCGCAATGAATATCACTAAATACAAGTTTTTCATTCACTATTTACATCAATTACGAGACTTGAAATGATTTCTCGTAAAACTGTTGCACCACAACTCAGCTATAGCTCACAGAATAGGGATGAAAACATTTTAAAAAGAATGAAGACTTCTTATTTTCTTCCTTTGTTAAGCCTTGTTTTGGAAAAAATCTCAGGTATGAAAATAAACGTTGTGCCTTCCTCAGTATATTCTTAAATTTTGATGCAATAAAAATTGATGAGCTTAGACGAATTTGCAAAAATCAGTTTTAGTTTCGTTTTGTGCATCATTTTTAAATTCAACTGAGATTTTAAGATCGTATTTCAAGATTTGAACCTACCCGTATAGCTCGTTTCCCATATGTTTAAAAGTAACATATAGGAATGATTTAAAAAAGCCATCGTTCGTATGCGAAGAGTTTGGTAAAGCACAAGCACCGCGGCGCAAACTTTAAACACGTGGGGACAGCATCATAATGAAATGCCAGTTTGTCGTTTGTTTTAGATGGTATCTGTCGGAAAATGCCACTCCGGAGTTGAATAGGGAAACATATTCATTTAAAGAGATGAGAGGAGTCGTGAGCGTCGACTGAACTTAGTCAAATATATAACTAAGTTTACACCTGAGATGCATATGTCGTAGTTATTGGATCTTCTGTAAACGTTTAGAGTGTGTATAAAACAGATGCAGTTAGCATACTTGCATGAAGGACAATTACAGTGACTGGACGTAAGTATTAACAAAACTCAATAAGGGATGTCCAAAGTCTCTAATAAAGGGCCAAAAGGACTTTGCTGATTTGAGGATCATTTACATGCAAGACTGGAACAAAATATCATGAGCAGAGAGTCAAAAGTTAGTTTTCAGTTACAATAATCGCCATCACGCCCTTATTGCAAACGAAAGTCACACCATTAAATGCTAAAGACGAGCACGTTTATCCTGTACACTCTGTTGTTAAATTGATTTTTAGTTGCTCGATAATTTTCATCAGTTTTTAAAAATTTTGTGGTATATCGATCCATGTTCTCTGCACTACCTGTATTTTTTACTCTGAACTAGATCTCAAAACTGAGAGAATTTTTATTAAAAATTGAGTTGTATAAATCAGCTCTTACGACAAAAAAATAGTCCATAGATACTTCAATGGTGTAAGACCTCTACGAGCACAAATATTAGCTTAATTTTCCCCAGCATTTAGTCTACAGGTTCCTAATGTATATATTATTTATTTTAAACCATTCCTGCCTCAAATGATTACGTATTGCAGCCACCGCACATTGACTATCTCGACGTCTAACTTGTCGTACTTGGTGGCCCGATAAATTTCCCATTGGTTTCATGGCTAGGGACTCAGCTGGCCAACCTCAAAGCTTGACATGTCCTGCATCGCTGCCTTGCCAATTAATGACAGTTCTAGCCAGATGCACCTTGCGGTGGCCATTCTGGCAGACAAACAAAACAACATGTCTTTTTTCATTCGAAAATTGCGCTTACGTTAAAACCTGGACACCTAGCAGCTCTATGTAGCCTTGCTGGTTTCCTCTGACAGATGCCTTTGACTAAAAAATTCCCCTTTGTGGAATTGAAACATCCCAGACCATGACAGACCTTCGTCTTCTTTTTATTGCCGTCGCTTGCAGGCTTTAATAGTCCTCAGTGCATCAAAGACAGTATCGTGATTCATTAAACCACATTACTCCTCTCCACTTAACAGTCCAATGTGCGGGTCGATGCTTTGGCCGAGATACAGCGATTAGTGGTCATGTAGGCCGAAGTTAACATTGGCCGCTTACGAGCGTCTATATTTTATTATGAGCTCTTTGGTTTTTCATTGCATGGAATTACAACGAAGACTTCGTTCAGAGACAGCAGAAGGAAAGTCCTCAATGATGTTTTGCTGTATTTCTATCCTTGATGCTAAGCGATCAGCAATTTGGGGCACAGAGCTGCGGTCTCTATCGGGAGAATTTCTTCCAACAATTTTACCGAATAGGTATTCTTTGAAATGCATTGGCGTTTACTGCACCCAACTCTTCGAATGTCCCAGAAGTAGAAATCTTGGGGCGTGATATCAAGAGACCTTGAATGCCGTGCGATGGGGCCGTCACGGCCAATGCAGTGATTTGGATATCGGGTCTCCAGCAACTGCCTCACAGCAATCGCCAAGTGTAAAGAGACACCATCGTGTCGGAACCCCATTCATCTGATATCAGCTGAGGGAACATTTCATAACAACTCAGGCGATACATCATAATGAAAAATTCAGCAATTGTTTCTGTGTACTTTTTCTGGCATCATGTAATACTATCCAATGAGATGGTCGCCAGAAATACAGGCCCAAACAAAACCACTAGTGCAGATCATGGACGTTAACTATTCCTTCTCGTGTGAATGAAGCCAAAGTTCTTCAACTGCTTTGTGACGAAACCATTTCGCAAATTGAACGCGACCTGGGAAATTTTCATCGCTTAATTCTTGCATACACCGGACGTGAAATGGATGTTGACCAATGTAGTGCAGCGCTTATTACACTGTAGTTTGACTCACAGGTCAAACACGTGAAGCAAAATAAGTACTTGTGGTAGGATTCTTTCCCACAATTAAAATATTTCTCTCTCATTACCTGGCTCTCATAATCTGTTGCGGCTTACTTCTCTATCTCGCGCTCATGGAGATGCTCCACACAACCTGCGGTGTGTGCTGCGAACGCTTCATGCGATCAAAAATTTCTCAAGGGATATCTTACTGCGTAAATTAGCACAGCTAAAATTAGCATTTGCGGCACCGTAAGCTAGGTGCATGTCTGCTAATTCGTTTAGATATTCGCTCCATTGTCGTTAATGCTTTTGATAACAAATAAATTTTAATTTCTGATGTAATGGAACATTCAGGAAACCGGATGAAAATTTCAAGTCCTTACAACTCTTTACCAAAGAATTTTCGGCTACACGGTTATTGAGTAGAAGGTGTTGATTTCAACGGTCCTAACCTCGTGTTAAAGCTCAACAAAGTGCCGGTCTCCCTGCATTCTATATATCCAAGCCTCTCATTTCTCCAGAGCGGAGCACAGAATGTACGAAATGCCCAGCCACTGATTGTATTTTCATTTGCTCTTCAACTGCTACAGTTGTTCTTTTCTCACATAAACTGCGCTGCCAACTTGCCAGTCTTACGTGGTCTGGAATGAACTTGGCAACTGTGGCTAGATTTCAAATTTAAGCATCGTCATTTCTTGAATATATTTGCATGCACAACTTTTACTTTATCTCAAAACAAAATTAAACTATAAAGCATTCGCTCGAGGACATCCATAATGATATTTCTGATATTTGTAACAAGAATCATGGGCCTAAAAGTTCACAAGAATAATTCAAGGCTGAAGAACCCGTCACCCAAGTCGTCAGAGGCATCCCCAGTCACAAGAGCCGTGAGATGGGACAGAGAAAATCTTACGTAGCAACTAATCAAATACATTCGCTAAGAACAGGCTTTCTCCTTCGTCACCTTTCTGTTTCAAATGGAATTTTTTCATCGCAAATAGCGCTGTGATTTAGTTCTCTATTTGAACCGATTATTTAGCTCTGCATCACTGATCTCTTACGCTTGAAAGGAAACTGCAGAATATTTACTTTTTACGTTTCTGCTTATTAAGTTTGTGAAATGACTTGCCCGCCTCACGAGTGCCGTTTGAGGCATTAAAATCGATAGTGAGCTTGAAAGAGCCGTGGTCCTGAATTAATGAAGAGACAGAATCGATGGATTGGTGCTCGTCTCTTGGGAGAAATTCATTTGAGGGGGCACGTAATTTCGAGGCATTCCTCCTATCAACAGGACGACTCCGCTTCGCTCGAATCAACTCTCAATTATGAAGTGTCGTCATCGAGGTATTGCTCGATCCCTGAGGCTTACGGGCTCAGTATTCAACAGTTCAGAGACCTCCATCCTGGCAAATATAAAATTGCAACTAACCGAGTTTGAAATATTTCTTCGAAAATATTGCGTTTGAAAGATTTTTCGCGTAGACTTCAAGCAGTTTTTGATCTTTTTCTGTGCCTAGACTCGAGTTCATTTGGGCGACAGGAGTAAAGTCGGTCTTCGCAGTTCATAGAAACGTCTGACACTATGTCCATAAGATGCAATTTTCTTGCCACATTACTCCTCACACAACGCGAACACAAAACACACCAATTTTAATGCAGCGCAAAAAAGTATAAATTAAACAGATAGGTGAGAAACCATTTATATATGACAGGAATTGTAAAAAGATTGTTTGAAAGTTGTTATATTATTCTAAAGGCAACGCTCCCAACACCACTCAAAAAATTGTTCTTGATTTCTTCAAGTTTGATATATTCTTCTAAGCTGCTATTCTACGCTGAGTATATTTATTGTGTAATATAGTAGTTATAAGGAAAGATTTTTTGAGCCACTTTTTGAAGCAGTTTTTATTCTGAAAATTTTACCCCCCACCAACATTTTTCCACCAGCTGCTTCGAATGACAATTTGAAATAATTTTGCTAGAAATGAAATCAGATGAAGCACTTCGTCATTCCTACAATAATAATACAACTTATATTCCATTTCTTGAATATTACGTTTTGTTTAATCATTTTATTGCTAATAATGAAAATACCCACTACAAACATAAAAATAAATTATCTAACGCAAATTCACCTCGGAAACATTAATTAGGTTTAGTTTTTAAATGAAGAACCTCCCTGTCGATTATATAGCATTATCCTTTGCGCGGTGAAAATTCTATTCTTCAAATGTTTTCATTCTTTGCTGTGAGCAGGACAGGAAATTAGTGAGTGAAGTCATGTCTGCGTTCCATAGTTGGCGTGGGAGTTTCCAAAAGCCATAAATTCTGTTCCGGAGAGCTCGTCCATCATGAAAAAACCCAGAAATTTCTCAACCCGTCAAATTCCGCCAGCGTTTCAACACCTGCCGTGCGTCAACAAAAAGTGCGTTCTTGCGGCTACTCAGTCAATCTGCTCCGAGCTGAGGGATTGTTTTCGCTAAAAAAATTTGATGTAGTAAAATTCGACTCAAAGTATGGCTCAAGGTAATTTGACTCGTACATTAGGAATCTAAATGCATGTGTTTTGCTGAGCGACTCATAGCTTTGACATTTGCGAAGTTTTGTATTTTCGCTCCTAGAGCGGCATTTCAGTTTCAAAACACAGCGAGCTCACCAGCGGCTCGGTGGATGGAGAGGCCAGCGAGCTGACTGAGCTCAGCTCCCCTCAGGGTGCGTCCGGTTGCTCTGTGGTCGCTGGACAGGGTGACGGAAGAGAGCAGCTTTTATCTTTGTACAGTAATTCTCGGTTTGAAATTAGCAGGAAAATATAAAGTTGGAGTTTGGAGCACAGAAGCCATCCTGCGCAGTGCGGCTCTCTCCAGCAGCGCGTCTCACGAGCAGCAGATGGGGGGCCCTGAGACGCCGGCATCGCGCCGCTCGCCAGACGCTCGACCGCTCCAATGGTCAGTGAGCTCAGGATTGTGATGCTTTAGTGCTCAGAACCAAATGTATCTGAGATATATTTTCGTCAGCCTTCATGAGCGTTACTGAATGAAATATTTGAACTACATGGATTTCCTGAGTCTTTACAGTAAAACTGGGAAAGGATGAAATGTATAGCGACCTTTTCTTCAGAATTTAAAACACCAACGTTTAAGAAATCAAATTTCTTAAGGTAGTGAGTCAAACTATGGGCTGTGTTCAAAACTCATGCACCGTGATAATTAAACATGTGCTTAAGGAATGTTCCTATGACTGTAAGATGGGTGAAGACAATAAATGAAATCCCTTTTTGGAGAAAGGTATTTTCTTTAGTGATTCTACTGGAATGGAAATATTTCTCTCCCTTCCATCATTCTTAATTTTGCTTTTCAGGGTCATCAACCTTCTCCTACTCAGCTCTGTCCTCGGCTCCAGGCCGCCAGTTCTCGTGCGAGTAACAAAGGCTGGACAGAACGAGAAACATACGGTGTAGAAGATTGATGACGACGGCTGTCAGGCAAATTACTGTAATTACGACGCGGGCACTCGCCCAATACACGCTATTGAACCTATGCCACTCGCATCGATCCCTGCTGCGCCGACTGGCCCTTTCTGCCTGTGTCGGGCGCTGCTCCTGCGCCTGCACTGACCACATCGCCGTCTTGCTCAACTCCGTGCGTTGGGTGCTGCTGTGTGCGTCTGGTTAGCACACGTACACATGCCTTCGTGTACACTTTAGAAATGCATGTTCACATTCCCTGAGTGTCATCTACCTGATCCAAAGCTAATTTTAAAAAGTTTATCACCTAAAAATCCGCTTCAAATTCTTGTAACAAACTAGTACTGATATTTCAGATGGTTGACCACTCAACATTTAAAAGATAGGGTTTAGGATTCACTATTTTTAGTCCAATCAGCCGTGAGAAAAGTTTAGAATGAAACATTTGTAGTGGAGTGGGTATGATGCAAATAACTGATTAATGGCAAAAGGCGAGAGACTGGAGGCCTGGAATGATACCAGAACATCAGAAACTAATCAAAGATAGAACACAACCATAGATGAATATCTATAAAATCAGAATATGCCATGATCCAGTTCTACACAGTGATAACAATTAAGGTAATCATGTTAATAATCGACTTGAGAAAAAGCATATGAGAAAATTCGGTAGAAATTATCATTAGTGGGAGATGGCGCTAATTGGACAATTCTCATGGAAACTCTCAAGGTAAAAAAAGGACCAACGTCGTGATGAACAAATTTGCTGGCAATCGATTCGGAGTTCACGGATTTTATCATCATTGCTGTAAAAACATTCAGAAATGTCGAATGCAAGGAGGTCATTTCAGAAAAACTTGAACTAAGTTCAAAATAGCTGTATACAAAACTAAAAACTTCTGTTTCTACACATAGGGGTCAAAAATACACTCACATACACAAATATCCAAATGCACACACCAGCATATCGAAAAGTAGTAAGTAGGGCAATGAATAATTCTCTAGTGGCGCTGAGATCACTCACTATTTAAATGAGGTTTGATATTGAACGTGTACATTGCTTCTAAATTGCAAAGATCCTGTTCAAAATTTGTTGTTCAAAATTTCCTCTGCAAACTATTGGAAAATTGGAAATTTTGAAAGGGTGATTGAGCAATTGCAATAGCTTCTAATTACAGATTGGGGGGGACAAGCAAATGGGAGACCTGGTTTGTGAGAAAGTCCTGAAACCTGACCGGGACGAATACATATGTAGTTAGGGGTAGTTCTTACAACATACGACTCCTGACAGCTATCACATACATACAACTTTCAAAGCATTTATCCTGTCTTTCTATCATATGGAAAAATGAAGCAACTTTGAAAGTATTCTTATAATCAACCTGCAGGTGTGTCAATAAAAATCAATAAAGTAAAGAAAAGAAGAGAGAACGATTCAACTAACTGGACTCTGAAATTTATTCATGAGTTATAAAAAATTACGCGTGTTACTACATATACACACCCTCAGTAGGTTGGAAAGGCCAGATTGGAAGAAAAAGAATTTCACGTACCGCGAAGGACACCATAATTGCTAGTTAATAGTTTAGTCCGAAGGCGAGGCGGCGTAAGTTCGCTGCTCAGAGAAGATGACAACGCCGGCACAAACATGATACGAGCAGAGCCCCGACTCGTACAGTGGTGAGGATGTTGATTTATGAGATTTTCCTAGATACCTTCAGACGCTAAATTTGATTACTTGCTAATATACCATTCCTTTATGCTTATAAGCCTTGTACTTCCTAGTATCATCAAGATTTTCGAGTTAAAACTGTTCACCTCGATTGAGTTACATAAACAAGGCATATATCAACCGTAACACTTAATCAGCTCTAATTTTGAGAAATGTCTATGAGGTCCAGGAAATGGTAAACACGTGGTGTTCCCTCACACACGCCATGCGAGATGGTGTTCTCTCACACACGCCATGTGAGATGGTGTTTCCTCACACATGCCATGTGAGATGGTGTTCCCTCACACACGCCATGTGAGATGGTGTTCCCTCACGCACGCCATGCGAGATGGTGTTCCCTCACACATGCCATGTGAGATGGTGTTCCCTCACACATGCCATGTGAAATGGTGTTCCCTCACACACGCCATGTGAGATGGTGTTCCCTCACACATGCCATGCGAGATGGTGTTCCCTCACACATGCCATGTGAGATGGTGTTCCCTCACACATGCCATGTGAGATGGTGTTCCCTCACACATGCCATGTGAGATGGTGTTCCCTCACACATGCCATGTGAAATGGTGTTCCCTCACACCCGCCATGTGAGATGGTGTTCCCTCACACATGCCATGTGAGATGGTGTTCCCTCACACACGCCATGTGAGATGGTGTTCCCTCACACACGCCATGTGAGATGGTGTTCCCTCATACATGCCATGTGAGATGGTGTTCCCTCACACACGCCATGTGAGATGGTGTTCCCTCACACATGCAGCACTTCCACAACGTCGAGAAAAACATGAGCCAGTTCGAGGAGAGCAGACACCAAACTTCTTTGGAAAAAGCTCTGCTAATTTACAATGAGTCAAGTGGGTTGAATTTGTACATTCGTTATGGTGTGGAATGGAGGGTGTGCGTTCTTGTCAACTTTGTGTTGTGGGCAGGTGTTCCTCCACTGCTGTGTGGTGCTGTGTGGTGCTGCTTTGTGGTGCTGCTGTATGGTGTCGCCGTGTGGTGCTGTGTGGTGCCGCTGTGTTGCTGCTGTGTGGTGCGGATGTGTGGTGACACTGTGTGGTGCTGTGCTGCTGATGCTGTGTGATGTGGATGTGTGAAGCTGTGTGGTGCCGCTGTGTTGCTGCTGTGTGGTGTGGATGTGTGGTGACACTATGTGGTGCCGCTGTGTTACTGCTGTGTGGTGCTGTGCTGCTGCTGTGTGGTGTGGATGTGTATTGCTGTGTGGTGCCGCTGTGTTGCTGCTGTGTGGTGTGGATGTGTGGTACCACTGTGTGGCGCTGTGTGGTGCCGCCGTGTGGCACAGTGTCCGGGTCTCAAGCAGCACGGGAGACGCCAGCACCCACTCCCCTGTACAGCACCTCAGTCTCACCCTCGTCATCAATTACGAGCTTTGACGTAACTTGACGAGAAATTCGCGTGTGCATAAAATTACAGAGCCTTTCAGTCACAGTAGCGGAGCTTTGTTGGGGCCCAGAACACGACGGACCCGATCTCTGACACTCTAGTGTTCTGATATTCTTAAGCATGAAGGCCGAGTTCGGTCCACTAGCCAGTAACACTTTTATCGTGATCAATAAAACTCAAAAATCGTGGGCTTTTTCTGAAAAAAACAATTTCGATTCTGTAACTGCAGTTTAATGAAAATGCCACGGAAGGATGCTGCAATGACTCCACTATTGAATGAGCTATGTTTATGTTCCTCACAGCGTGAGCATTGGAGTATCAACTAAAGTATGGACATCATCATAGCGACTGAGTTTTCTAATTTATCACCAGGGGGTTTAATTTCCGCGTAGCAAGGTAACCATCTGAGCAAAAGTTCAGACGTCCTGCTGTTCCAACACCAGAAGCCAGAGAACTCAGCCGCGGTCCTCTCGACTGACAAACCCTTCTGATGATAGGCAGGCTGCGTAATGTTATTGTGCTGCTCCCATCAGCTGAACTTCATGAGAGAAGAGGATTTAAGATTGAAATAGCTTACTCTCTTTAGTCATGCGCCAGCTAATTTCTTTTCGATTGCGTAGACAATAACATTTTGATCTCGAAACTCCCCTGTCATGGCATTGGAGGAGTTGTACTTGACTGCCACAAATCAGACCTAACAAATCGGGAGCAATACATGGTCATTGACGATGCACAATCGGAACTACTGGCAATTAAATGTATCCGAACGGGTCTGTTGTTTGCCTGAATTGCAAATTAATGAGGAACTTAAAAACGAGGATAATTCTAAGGAAATTAATCATATTTAACAGGAAAACGTCTCGGAGTCCCGCTCTATTATCAGTTCAAAAAAGGACAAAACATGATATCTGAAATAAAAGAAAAAACAAAGTGTTGGAGAGAGTCATTAAAAGATCTCACAAAAACAAAAATACGTCAAAAAAAAGTAAAATTGACAAAATAACCATCTAGTTACTATTCACAACGGGTATGAACTATTGGTATTGTTGAAGGCAGGTTTTCGTTTAAAAACATGTAACGATTCTAAAATCCTAAGGTCAAAAGAAGTTAAGGCACGAGCTAAGATTTTAAGCTCTAATCAATTAGATTTACGGGGTAATACTTGCTAAAATCATGGCAAGAAACTGTTGAAAATAAAATAAATTTGCTTCTCGCGCTGCAAAAAAGAGCATTAGAGCGGTAAGAAAATTACAATGTAATACTCACACGAATGATTCATTCAAAAGTTCAAAAATACTTAAGCTGTCGGATGTCTGCAAGCTCCCCACGTGTAATTTCATGTATAAAACATTCACTAAAGACAGCAACAAAGACACAAAACAATTACTAACTGCACAAACTGTCCATCATGAACATATAACTCGAAACAGAAGTAACTTCATACTTCCTTACTGTTAAAAAGCTCGGTCACAACACAGTATCCTCTTCATTGGAACAAAGACTCGGAATTCAATCCCTGCCAAGATCCCTCAAAAAAGTTCTTACAAAGCTTTCAAAACGAACCTTGAATCCCTATTTCTATTGGAATATTAATCACATAAGGTAATCAAGTCAAATCTTTTCTGTCGAGTGATTCACCGTGATAGGGTAACTTACCAGGGTTAATGACATGGATCTTGTGTCTGATCTTAAGTCATTTCTTGAATATACTGTTCTCATCTCACCCATTTTAACTATTGTTGTAAAATTAAGTATCAAATTTTCAGCGAATCAATTCACTGATCAGCCTAGACTGCAATTAGGTCAAGTGAAGTAGGTTAAACATAACTGTACACCTTAAAATGTCGATGATGTTAGGATGCTCTAGAAGTCGCTGAATTCATTCGGGCCCACAAGTAGCTATAGTTAAATGTGTCCTTTGTGTCAGCCTCTATGAAACGATCTACTGATGTATCGCTTGTGGAGAACAATTTTTTTAAATGCTTTAAATTGCTTAAACTACTTTTTGTTACCGACGCCCACAAAGGTTTATGTGATTACTCCTGTATCGTATCACTAATGTACCTAGTCTTCTGGTGTAAACTGCTTTTGCTTGATAATGATGATGAAATTCGTCTGTTCTTAGATCATTTTTTAAATATTTCGGCCGTATTTCTTCATTCCAAGGGAGGACTGAAAGGTAGAAACTTACTTTCGTGAAAATGACCGTCGTGGCAGTATCGAGACCCAGACTTGCTACAAAAAAAATATTTGCTGTCACAAATATATGCCGTCACAAATATATGCCGTCACAATTATGTGCCGTCACAAATATTTGCCGTCACATATATATGCCGTCACAAATATATGCCGTCACAAATAAATGCCGTCACAAATAAATGCCGTCACATAAATATGCCGTCACAAACATTTGCCGTCACATATATATGCCGTCACAAATATATGCCGTCACAAATATATGCTGTCACAAATATATGCTGTCACAAATATATGCTGTCACAAATATATGCTGTCACAAATGTATGCTGTCACAAATATGTGGTGTCATTGTGAGACAGAAGAGAGCAATTCCCGCCCTCATTTAAATCCCAGTCCTTTTCGAGTGAAAATTCAAGTCTTCTCTCGGCGGTTGGAGCAGTAGCGGGCAGTAGGAGTAGACTGGGCGTTACACACAAGGGATTGTGACCAACTTTCTAAAAAAGTTTTCTACAATGAAAATTGCGCACTCATTTCCTAGCTTCCTCCAAAATTTCACATAATTTCCTTTTGCCTTGAATTAGTCCTTTTATCATTAAATTCAATTAAAATACCATTTCCCTCAAGGGCTCAGTAATTTTTTCGAAATTACAAGTTGCTTAAATTGTCCGTTGAAGCAAAAGCACGCGAGCTCGGCGGAGGTGAAGTGCCTGGGACGAAGTTAGGTGAAGTTATTCTTTTTGTTACATTAATCGTACTAAATATAACTAAGCATTGGGCCATCTCATTCTCTAACTCTCCAGATTTTTCTCTTAAGACCTTTATTTTACGCTGCCTGAAATTCATCTACAAAGTTACAAGATTAGTCTCGAGTTACTTATGATTAATTAAATGATGCTTGAAATAAGCCAAATGGAATAAGTTGAAATAAATACGTTATCATTCATCAATTTAACTATTTTTAATCACAATACTGAGGAGTTGGGCCCGAGACTACCAACTGTTGGCCCGAGCCTACAGCAATGAGCCCTGTATGAGACCTGCCAGCCCTGCTCTGGCGTCCTCCTCGCACTCAGTTGGTCGCCTAATGGTCTGCAAGAGACAGCTAGTCTGATAGGTGCATAGTATTCATTATATTGGGTGCATTAAATCTCTCTTAGCTGTGAATATAATCGTTCTTGGAATTGTAATTAAGGTATTCAAGTTGGAAGGTTGGAAGCTGGAACTTATCCAGCTTGTTTAATTCTTTCACTGGTTTTTAACGCTATTTTAATGGTTCTCCAAGAGACTGCGGAGGTAGCGTAATAAGTCTTCTTCCTTTTAACGGGTTCAATTAACTAACGTTCAAAACCATTCCCTAACTTATCATTCCTGCTTCTCAGTTAGTGTACGTTGCTCATTCAAACCGTTAAGTGCTGTTTTTCGCACACGTTTGCGTTAGTTCAGCCAGCTGCCTCATTGACAGGTAATTAGTGCTTCAAGCGGTTGGTGATGATGTGACTGTTGTTCAAGTGGTACATTTTATACATTTACGTTTTTCCAAAAAAACTTTCTAGGTTATCATTCTATTGTGACACTGACCATTGGTCCGCTTTGATTTCGCGTCAGTTTCCGGCTACATTGAAACAATTTGGGCAAATTTTAGTGAAAATGAATGTTTCACTTTTTTATAATGAATAACTAACGCAACTATTTAAATACTTCCTTCAAATGAAAGAGCATGAGTATGTTCGGAGCAATCTATTGGCACGCTGCGGTGCATGATAGCTTCGGATGGTCTGGACTGACTCAATGTTGCTCGTCAATGTTGCTCTTAATATCTACTCCTTATATATATATATGACAAATTCATGAGACTTACTCATTGATAGGGACATAAAAACATGCGGCTGGAAAGCTTAAACGGTTTTGAACGCGTGATTAGATTTTTCTTATTTTTTCGTTTGCGGTTTCTATGTGCAAAAGTGACATTAATTTGGTCGATTTCGAGGAGACGTGCGAATTGTCTCACTTAAATTTCACTCTAAGTGATAATTGAGGAAATAGATCAGCATTGCAGGGTGTCTCTTTAACTTTTTCTCGCTCATCTCACATTGATATCGGTGGCAAAGGACAACATGACATCAGACTTCGACATTTAATCTTTATGCGCATGAACTGTGAGGGTGTTGCGGGTTCTCCAATAACGCTTTTATCTCTACGTCCAGAGCCCTTAAGACAACAGCCGACAAGGCTCTGCGACTCACAAGGCTACTGCAGCAGGGAGGAATGGTTGTAGCGGGTTTCTTGATTTATTATAATGAAACAAAGTTACAAATAAATGCGGAAGGGGCGACTCCACAGCACTGGTTAGATTTGGCCCCGTAAACCTAACAGAGAACTAGCTGACGGCTTCGTGTCTTCGTCCTAAACAAGCGTGCACCGGGTCGCCTCAGAGCCAGAGGACCGCAACCAGTCCGCTACTTGAGGGTTCCTTGTAAGTTTAGCGTTATTCAAGTCTCACGATGATTGTATAGCAAAAATATTCATTTTTACCATTGGGACGGCATGACATTGCTTTTCCAGTGATAGTCCTTGTATCGATTCCATGAACAGAGCGCGTATGTTCGAGCCAACTGGCTGATCGCCGTACAGCACAGGCTTCAATTAGAGATGACAGCGCCAGTAGGAGACGCCAAGTCTTGTGTCGGTGTGGTGCGCGTCTGCTGCGCCAGATAGGCGCCGCGAGCAGAGCATTGTCTGGATCAAGTGTGCGGTCTGCGATGCATCGCTCCCGAGTCCAGTCGAGACTGGAGTTACGTTCCCGCATATCAGAGGCTGTGACATTATCGCAGGGTTCTGACTTTTGTGGAGACTAAGGAAGATTATTCGAAAAAATTTAAAAATAGCCTTTTCAGTGGAACGATTGAGTTTGTGGGTATCTTAAAACATTAATGTAATGACTGAGATAAAGAAAACATTCTTTCTCGCAGTTTAGTTTATATCATTTTATTTTATGGTAATATTCTGTCTAACATCATAGAACGTTAGTATTTGAGATGCACAAAATTAATGAATCTTGTTTAACCGTGTAGTTTGTCTCAGTGTTCAAACAGCTCTGCTGAATATTTCAATTTCTTTGAATTATACGCCCATTTTGTTAGGGACCGTAGATGCTTCACTCCTCTGATTGAAATGTAATTCAGTTGGTCTAAGTGGAAGTGGAAAGTCAATCTTTGCAGTCATCCTGAATTAAATATGAAGCTATTTTTGATTAAATCTCACATAAACACCTGCAGTGGGCAGTGTTCTTGAGCCTGACCATGTAGAATTAGGTAGCCGTAAAATTTAAGGTCCATCCCACGGTAGCGTTCTACCATGGTAGCGTTCTACCATGGTAGAGTTCTACCATGGTAGTGTTCTACCATGGTAGTGTTCTACCAAGGTAGCGTTCTACCATGGTAGCGTTCCCTGTTGTCTTGTCCTCCTGTGCTGCGTCGGAACGCCCTCCTGAGGTGTGTGTGTGCTGCTGTAAGCGTGAGTGAGTGTAGGTCATATTGTGGGGACGAGTCGTATCCTAACGCTTCGTGTATTCATATTTCACATCTGGTTGAATTAGCCCTGCATTACTTGTGTTCCCTGCTTGTTGTAGGCTTCGTGAGGGGACAGTGGCCGACTTCCTTTCTTCCTCTCTCTGGTACTTTTACGATTTTATGGGACTACACTGGGATGTTGTCTTGCCCATATGCATTGCATTTATGGGACTACACTGGGATGTTGTCTTGCCCATATGCA